>CAUYQV010051268.1:0-59867 GCA_963574575.1 Galagoides demidoff | reverse complement strand
GATATTTTTTCTTCCATTCTTGAGATACTTTACTAAGTAGGATATGTTCCAGCTCCATCAATGTAAATGTAAAAGAGGTAAAGTCTCCATCTTTTTTTAAGGTGGCATAATATTTCATGGTATAAATATACTACAATTTATTAATCCATTCATAGGTCAATGGGCACATGGACTTCTTCCATGACCGGGATATTATGAATTGAGCTGAAATGAACAATCTGGTGCAAATATCTTTGTTATAAAGTGATTTTTGGTCTTTTGGTCTTATATACACCTAGTATAGTAATTGCAGGATCAAACAGCAGGTCTACTTGTAGTATTCTCCCTATTTCTTTGCAAAAGGGACGTATTAGCTAGGAAATATTTATTTTGGATAAAATGAACATTTTTAAAAATTTAAAATGTTGATTAATAATAATTTCTTTTATCTCTCCATGTTCCTGTTTTTGTAACAGGCTAGTCATTTGCCATAAAGCATGATCTACAAGGGTCTACAGTGTTTGTCAATCATAAACCAAAGACATATGTGCACTAAAAATGGTTTCTGCCTTGTCTTCATAATAAATTCCATACTAGCTCTTAGCTTTGTGTACCCATCTCTTACTATTTACACTCAAAACACCAACTTTGTCCACCAGTTTGACTTACAATTCTTAATAAGCAGTGAAGGCATTAAACAATATCAGTGATTCCTCCCTTTCTTTTCCTGTGGTCCTTTTTCAGGCTATTTTCCACAAATTCCACTTAGAGTATAAGAACAAATTTGTTCCACCAAATTTGTAGTAAAGGCTTGTCCTATATTTTTAACAAGCTAAAATGAGAAAATTAATATTATGTAAGTAATTGCAGAAATTGTTAAAGGTTATGTATCTTACACATATTCTTTTTTAAAAATCACAGTTTTTCTGGCTCAGAAATAGGCTATATTAAAATTGAAAGGAGAAGAACAGGAAAAAATGGTAGAATAGGACTCTTCAATGATTATACACCACAGAAACATCTATTTGAATAATTGCCCATATATGAAAATACTTTTGAAAGAGCTAAAGAAACAAGGAAAGAAATAACAGTACTTGTTTGTAATGCAATAGTAAGAAAACATGTAGCAGCCAGGAAAGGCAGTTTTCCATTGACTATGCCTTCAACAAGAACACCATGGCTTCCACAATAAAACCCAGCATCGTCATTGAGCAGGTGACTACATCTCCAGACTCCAGGCTTTCACCTAAAGACTCAGCCTACAGACCCATCTCAGCATCAGGTGAAACCCTGAAGCCCTAAGGCAACAGACCAGAAAGGGGACTCAATCTACTCAATCTCTGGTTTACTCCCACAGCAGATCAATACTGGCAGCTCAGGCCCAAGGAAAAACTCAGTAGCAGATAGACCTCAGTGGCCCTGGGCTTTCAGCTTGCCTTAGTTGCTCCAGGCTTTTGTCCTGCACAAGTGACGTGCAGGCCCCAACAATCCACCTGGCCTGTCAAGAATCTCTAAATGGGCTGACTGGTGAAGAATTTTCCCAGACAAGTCCAGTCTGAGAAGACCATAATCACATTGATTTGTGGCCTACAAGAATCAAGAATGGTCAAAAAATCATGATATCACCAAAGGGACAATCAGATTGAAAAAGATGACAGAGATTGAAAAAATAAAATGTTAAACAGAAAGCCTGGAGCTGAAAAATATAATGATAAAGCAAAAAATACAATAGGGAACATCCGCAGAAGACCTGATTGACCAGAAGAAAGAATCTCCAAACTAAAACAATGGTGTATGTAAAAATATACAGAGAGGAAAAGAATGAAAAAGAATAAAGAGAGCTTACAAGATTTGTGGGTGAGTGTCAAAAAAACAAATAGTCGAGTCATCAGAGTCCAAGAAGGTGAAGAGAAAGGGGCACAAAGCTTATTTTTTTAAAAATAGAAAAGTTTTCAAACTTAAAGAAAGATAATTATCCAGAAATAGGAAGGTCAATGGTCTCCAATTAGATCCAGCTCTAACAAGATTACTCCAATAGATATTATAATCAAACTGTCAAAAATCAAAGACAGAGAAAGACTTAAGCCAGTAAGAGAAAAGAAGCTTAACTGCTGAATTCCACCAAATATTTAAAGAACAAAGCATAATTCTCTTCTAATTCTTCCAAACAATTGAAAGGAAGGAACACTCCAAAATTCATTTTACAAAGCCAGCATTACCCTGATACCAAAGCTAATCAGGGACACTTCAAAACTCAAAAACTACAGGCAAATATCTCTAATGAAGTTGATATAAAAATTATCAAGAAATTGCTAGTAAATGAAATTCAACAGCACATTAAAAATATTCTTCACCATCATCAAGTTGGAATCATCCTAAGGACACAAGGATGGTTCAAAACCTTAAATCAAAAAGTTGTATACACTACATTGACAAAATGAAGGATAAAAAATATGATCATTTTAATAGATATAAAATATTCGACAAAATTTACTATTCTTCTATGATAAAAACTCCTAAAAAATTAGGTTTAGAAACAATGTACTTGAGCATGGTAAAGGCCATACATGGAAAACCCACAGCTAACATTGTATTCAGCCAGAAAGAAAAGGTGAAAGTTTTTTATCTAAGATCAGGGCAGCATAAGGATGTCTATTCTTACCACTTCTATTTAACATAATACTTGAAGTCCTAGCCAGATCAATTAGGCAAGATTTTTTTTTAAAAAACAAGTCATCCTAATTATAAAGGAAAAATTAAATTGCTCCTATTTTCAATAAACATTATTTTACATGTAGAAAACTCTGAACTCCACAAAAAAAATTTGGAATAAACAAATTCAATAAAGTTTTCATAATACAAAATAAATATTTAAAAAAATCAGTAGCATGTATATACAGTATTAGTCAACTATCTGGAAAATAAATCTAGAAAAAATCCCACTTAAAATAGCTTTTAAAGACACATTTATAAATCATTTAGAAATAAATTTACTGGCAGCACCTGTGGCTCAAGGAGTAGGGCACCAGCCCCATATACTAGAGGTGGTGGGTTCAAACCCATCCCCAGCCAAAACCTGCATAAAAATAAATTTACTGAAGGAGGGGAAAGATTTCTACACTAAAAACTGTAAAATATTGTTAATATGTGTGTTCTATCCTAAGTATGCAACAGAGTTAAAAAAAAGACTAATGAGATCTGCAGAAGCAAAAGGAGAAATTTATTTTCTATTTAAAAAAAAAAAATCAGCATACAGGAGAGATGCAGCCTTCCTTGTAAAACCAAAAGTGTCATCAAAAAAACCAAAGGTCTGGTTTAAGTAGGGGAGAAAAAAAGAGCTCCTCCCTTAGAATACTTAGGCCAGATGACCACCCTTTCCCCACTGAGCTATGTCCACTGGTTCCACTTTAAAATATAGAGCGTCTCTACCAACCATAGGGAGTTTATCTCATCTGAGGGGCTTGATGTCTTATTTCAGAGTTTCACTGAATAATAGATTTCATTCCTTTCAAAATTTCAATGATATTTGTCACAGAAGGAAAGAAAAAATTCTAGAATTTGAATAGAAACACTATAGACTCTGAATAGCTTAAACAATCCTAAGAAAAGATAACAAATCTAGACACACCATCCTTAGCATTTTTCACAATAAGAAATGGAATCAACCTAACTGTCCATCAGTGGGCGAACAAATAAGACAATATAATATAATATACACAGTGAAATCCTATTCATCCATAAGAAAAAGGAAAGAACAAATTCTGTGATTCATGGCATGAATGAACCTAGAGGACATTATATTAAGTGAAATAATTTAGCAAAGACAGACAAATAGCACACGATCTCACTCATATGTGAAACCTAAAACAGTTAATTTCATGGAACTAGACAGAAGAATGGTATTTACCAAGGTACCAGGGACTTAGCTGGTTGTATGCGGAGAGCTTTCAGTTGAAGTCTACAAAATTTCATGTTACATGGAAACAAGTTCAACAGATCTACTATACAACATGGTGACTATAATTAATCACAATACTGTACGTTGTACCGAAAAATGCTAAGAGATGGATGGTTATCCTTTTTCTCACTACACAAAGGGTAGGATGTGCAGCAATGCACATGTTGATTAGGTCAATTTCACCATTCCCAAATATGTATATACTTCAAAATATCATGTTGTACATGGTCAATATATAACATTTTATCTTTCAGTTTAAATAAAATAGAATTGAAACAAAGATGTATCCTCTTGTGAATATTAATGCAGATAGATTTTTTTTCCCTAAATAATCTAATTAAATCATACAGATTCTTAGGGATTAGACTGATACTAATTTAGCACCAAAAATATACAAGTATAAAGGAGATTATGGCCTGAAAGTCTGAATTACCCAATTACTCAATGTTCTGTTTCTTTCACTTAAGACTATTTAAAGTTCTTTTGAAAAGTAGATCAAAGGTTTGACAAATTACATCTGCTGAGCAAACTGACCTATCATCAGTTTTTATAAAGATTTATTAGAACAGTCACACCCATTCATTTACATATTGTCTATACCTGCTCTTGGAGTACCATAGCAAGGCTGAATAGTTGTCACAGAGAACATCAGAAAACCTAAAAATATTTACCATCTGTCCTTTTACAAAAAACAATTGCCAATCTCTAACCTGGCTCATGAGATATGTCATAGATGACCTTGTTCAAGCTCATGTCATAAACAGTTAAACCAATAGAAACAGAATGTAGGCCTTACTCAATGACTCCTAATTCACTAAATGAAAGCCTAGGATAACATCTATAATTACAAATATTATAGATGAGGTTTCCCACCAGACTAAAAGTTATGTTAAACACTGTTTTGCTACCGTAAATACTATATAGCTGCACCTTGAGTTGTTGATGACATTATATTCTGATTAATCATAAATCAAAATGCATTTAATGTTAGCAACATAGCAGATGGTCCCTATGGTTTGACTTAAGATTTTTCAACATTATGGTGGTGAGAGAACAATATACATTCAGTAGAAACTGTAACCTCATTCATTGTAAATCAAACGAGTTCCTTGATTTACAATGGAATTATGCCCTGGTAACCCCATCATAAAGTAGAAAAATTCAACCATCATAAATTGGGGGCCACTGTAGATGAAGACTATGGATAAATGGCCAATTTTACACAAAGATGCAAGTTTCTAACGTATACTTAATGAAAGTTCAGGTAGTGCACAACTTATTGAAATTGCCACTAAAGAAAACCATGCCACCTCAAATTAAAGACTCCATTGTTTTTCAACTTTTCCCAAAGTTCTATAACTTAAGATCTAAGGCAAGTGGTGTAAAAGTTTCAAATCTGCAACTAGAAAGCACAGAAGCTGATCACATGGACGGTTTTGCTGCAGCAGAACTGGAGTAATTGATGGCAAATGTTCATCTCCATTCTCATCAATCATGCCTTGAAGTCTGCTGGTGAAGATTCCCATTTTGTTAAGAATGAATAAAAATGCTAAAGCAGCCTTCTTCACTTTTTATTTCCTGACTGAATTTGGCTTCTAGTGATTTTTAATAAAAAGCAGACTCTCATTCTTTCCGCTGTCATTATATTGTCAATCTCTTGAGAATTCTAAATCCAAGTTTGATTTCTAATTGCATAATCTCACTGGTTTTAATCTCATTTCCTAAAAGTGCTTTCCTTGAAACACATGCCCCGGCTGATTCCAAAGCACACTGCTGTCATCTTGGTTTATAGTTCTTTTTCTTCCACTTCTAGTTCTTCATCCATTCTCTCCCTCCTGCTCACTTCCCATCATTCACTGAAATATTGACTAGATGGGATTCGTGAAGAGAGAAAATTTCTACTGAATGAGTCAAAATCCACATCTAATACCAGGTGGAGAAAATACTTCAGGTTTTTATTTGTAAACTGACCAGTGAATAAACTGATTCACTGATAAACTCACAATCTTAACAATATACAACTTAACAATATACAATTATAGTAGAAAGCTTTTTGTTTTAAGAAGAAATTTTGCTGCATGTGGTTTTTAGAAAAAATTGTGCCAACTGTTACCAAATTTTCATGCTACGATTCCTTAATCACCATGTCTCTTCCACTCCCAGACACCTTACATACTGCCTAATAACCTTATTTTTCATTTCTTACGTGTTCTCTAATCTCCCCCAACTGTATTAAAAGGCTCTGAAGGCAAAGGAACTGCCTTTTATTTCTTTCCATTCTCCTTCTGTAACCTACAAAATTTGCTGCATACATTCTATCTCCAAAAACTGATGGCTGATTACTTCCTGGGCATAAGTGTACTCTGGTGATAACTGTATCTACTAATCTTGTTTTACCTGCACGTGCAGGGAGAATATCTCAGTAAACTTTCCTGGAAGTTTTGATATTGGGGTTGAACTACAAGTATTACAGATGATGTCTTCCAGTAGACTATGACGTCATATTAAATACTGCTTTGCAACCCTAAATACTACACATGAAAACTATGGATGAATGGGCAATTATATTTAAAAATTTTAACACATACTTAATCAAAGTTCTAAAATAATTGTTATTGAAGGAAAATTGGGTGCTGTGAAAAACTTAGATATGAATATGCTGATGTGTAAAAAATATGCAATATTCAAGGTTCCCCCTGCAAAAAAAAAAAAAAAATACTGAAGGAAGTGGGTTCTAAAACCACAGTTTTAAATGTAACAAATTACTTAGAAAAATATTTTCAGTAATTTTTTTTTCAATAAAAGAATGTAATTCCTATCAAGCACATGGGAATTACAGTATCAGAAATAAGAAAGAACACCAGGAAGGTGAGACAATACATTGGAGGAAATAATTTTATAAAATAGTATTTAACATTGGTCAGGTCTTTCAGAAAAAATGGACAAAGACATGCGATAACAGAAAAGTTGAAGAAGGATAGTAATGTTCTAGAAAAAGGAGGGTTGGGGATATATATATTTATATATATATATTTTATATATGAATATTTTCTTGCTGGTGACAATAATACAATATGTAATCAAGACTCTTAAATGTGCCAATGATGTTTGTAAGTAATTTCCAGTCTCCTAAGAAAATAATGATGAGGATAAAATTTTAAACATATATTTTTTAAAAATATTTATGTCAACAGAATATTCAAAGCTATCTAAATATGTAAAATACAGGAGAATTCAGTATTTGGTGTAAAGGTAAGATATGATAATGTATATTTTTCAAAGATTAACATGAAGAAAGGCTTACGGAAATGAGAACTGCTCATCATCGGTGCCAGCAGCATATTGGGTACATTATAGGCATGATCTCATTTAATTGTTAGATATTCACGCTGGAAGGTGGAAATTATCCATCACTTTCACCAATAAAGAAATTCTTACCAGGAGGCTTCTTCAATTTGTCCAAGATAAGAAAGCCAATAAATGCCCAAAGTAGAAAACTCTGCCCTATACTTAACTCTTTTCCTATATTGTTACGTTAAAGGAGGGGGGGAGCAAGTTCTAAAGCTGTATGTTTATTGTGTTCTTAACTGTAAAAAACATTATTAAAGTACATTGGAGAGAAATATAGCAACCTCTAAACAGAAATTCTTAAATATAGTAGGATGGTAGGAAAAGTGTTAGTTTTCTAATATAAGAATGTATGTCTTTAATGAGGCAGGAACTTCAGATAAAGAGAATCAGATTCCACAGTGCATTAAACACTGTGTCCACCTCCTCTGTTCAATAATCCTTTATGTTATTACTGATTCTCTTTTATCTTCATTCCCTACTTGTATTTTCCTGCCCTCTTTACAATTATTTTATTGTGTTTATGGGGTGCATTTTAGTTCCTGCAGGCAGAATGGAAAGACCCCATTCTTAGCAGGGGAGGGCACCCCCAGAAAAAGGGAAAATTAAAAAGTAAGCTGAAGGAGTCAGAACAAAGAAAAGTCAGCTTTGTTTACCATTAAGCTAGCCCTTGCTAAATTTCTTATCTGAACAAGCTTCCAGCCTTTCCTAAAACTCTGGCCTATTGGGGACACAGATTACAGAAATACCCTGCTGAGTCTGTGAACACTGAGGAAAATAATGGCTGTAGAGGAGACTATGGCAAGTCCTAGAAAAGATACATCTTCTAGGTCATTTCTTGCCCATTAAACAGACAAAGCAGATACCCATTGTGGAGATGTGCATTTGGCTGAGGTAGAGACCAAGGGAACAGGTCAAGTCCTGCAATATGGGCAGGAGGGCTTACATCCCTTATCACAGAGGAAAATCCTCTGTGGTGGTGATGAGGGGAAAATACCTCTCTCCCACCAATTCCTCAGAGGAGATTAATCCTCAGAGGAGTTTTACTCCACAGTGAACTAGCAGAGTTTGACACCTCCCTAGGATCTGTGTGTGGGACTCCAGACAGGAGGCTTCCCCCACACAAAGCTCAAGTTTCAGATTCCTCAAAACTACTCAAATCCTTAAAGTTAATGATAATAATAGGAGCTGATATGCTCACTCAGAGAAACTGCTGGTGTCTTTGTTCTCTCCCTCAGCTTACCACCTGGGCAAAGAGATCTAAATAAAAGCTGAGTGAAACAGAGACACAGGGCCACTCACTGGAGCCCACCAACAGGCAGTGGTCCCCTGAGCTTCCACCTTTGAAAATTCTACTCTGTGTCTCCTGTCTCTTTATCATCATTCCTAACTTTATATTTCTTCAGTTGGTTGCAGTAGTTCCACAGGTCTTAGTGGACCCTGGCCCCCTGGGTGGGGTCCCAACAAGTTCCTGTATGCTCTTTAAAGACTGTATTTTTCCTCTGTGCATATATACATTACCTTAATAAATGGTATTAGTTTTCTTTTTTTTCCTCTGTCCTTCCCTTTCTCCTTGAGCCCTGTTTTAAGCTGCATCCGTATTGTCACACATATATGTGTGTTTGTATGCCATTGCTTCTAACCACTGCATAATTCTTCATCATTTACATAACACCTACTTTGGCTAATCCATGCTCAAAACTGGCTTTCAACAACCTGTTACCACCAGCAACATGGTAACAAACATCTTCACATAGTGCTATGGTTTGAACATTTAAACCATAGGGACTCTGACATGATCTTGGCGATCTTGGCTCCCTTTTGTCCCTCTTGCCCTTCTGCCTACGTCACATGATGACTCAGCAAGAAGACCCTTGCCAGAAGCTGAAACAATGACATTGGACTTCTTAGCACCCGGACTGTGAGCCACTAAGTTTCTGTTTATTGTAAATTACTCAATCTATGGTATTCTGTTGCAGAAGCACAAAGAAAAATAAATTAGTAACAGGAGTGCGGTGTTGCTATAACAAATACATAAAAAGTGTAGAAGTGGCTGTGGAACTGAATAGTGGGTAGGATGGGTAGAAGCTGCAAGAGATTGGGGGACCATAAGAGAGACAGGATGTACTGCCATTAGAGAACATTGAAGGAGATTCTGGTAATGGCCCAGAAGAAGAGAAGAACTGAAAAGTTCTGACATTTCCTAACGATTTCTTAAGTGGTTATGATCAGAATGTTGTGATCAGATAATAGGGACAGTAAGAGCAGTTCTGATGGGCTCCCAGATGGAAATGAGGAACAAGATATTAGAAACTAGAGAAAAGGCCATGCTTTTTATAAATTGGCAAAGAACTTGGCAGAATTGTATCCATGTCCTTAGACTTTATGAAAGGCAGAGTGATGAACTAGGATATTTGGCAGAGGAAACATCTAAGCTGCAAAACATTTATAGTGTTATATGTCTTCTTTTAATTGTGTGCAGTAAAATGCAAAATGAAATTATTTAAAGATGGAATTTATGATTAAAAAGGGAAGCAGAATGTAAGGATTTGGAAAATCCCCAGACTGACACATAAAGAATAAGTAGGTGTGTTTAGGATAGAAAACCAAGGGTGAAGTCATTTGATAAAAAGTTACTGTGGACTCAGTACCTGTAGCACAGTGGTTAGAGCACCAGCCACGTACACCAAGGGTGGTGGGCTCAAGCCCGGCCCAGGCCAACTAAACAACAATGACAACTCCAACAAAAAATAGCCAGGTATTGTGGTGGGTGCCTATAGTTCCAGCTACTTGGGAGGCTGAGGCAAAGAGAATCACTTAAGCCCAAGAGTTGGAGGTTGCTGTGAGTTGTGATGCCCCGGATCTCTACTGAGGGTGGCATAGTGAGACTCTGTCTCAAACAAAAAAAGATTACTGTGGATAAAAGGATGCCAGCTGCTATTTTCTATCAACAGAGGGAAGCAAGGTGCTATTCACTGGGGCAGGGTTGGGCCCAACCCTTATCCCAGCAGCCCAGACATGGGACGTGGAGTCAAAGGAAATTATTTCTTCAAGCATTAAGATGTCCATGTTTGTCCTACTGGGCTTTTTACTTACTTAGGACTTACTAATCCTTTCTTCTTTCCTGTTTCTCCCTTCCTATGCCTGTTCTACCATTGTATTTTAGAATCATATAACTTGTTTTGCTTTCACAGACTCATAGCTGGAAGAGAACTGCCTCAGAATGAATCATGCCTCGAGTCTCCCCATATCTGATTTAGTTGAGACTACACTTTAGAGTTGATGCTGGCATGAGTTCAGACTTTTGAGGCTATTGGGACAGAATGAATGTATTTCATATATGAGAAAATCATAAGTTTGGGGGGGGTTCCATGGGTTCAACGCTTATGGTTCAAATGTGTGTCTCTTCCAAAACTCATGTTGAAATTCAGTTGCCACAGTTCTAAAAAGTAAGACCTTAAAGAGGGAATTGGGCCACGGGGCTCTCTGTTCGGGGGTGGGATTAACGCTATGATAAAGGACAAGCCTAGGAACCCTAGTGTGTATCTCTTTTTGTCCTTCCAGCACGTGATGACACAGCAAGAAGACCTTTGTGAAATGCTGGCACCTTGAGCTGAACTTCCCAGCCTTCAGTAAATTTCTGTTCATTATAAATTACCCAGTCTGTGGTATTCTGTTACAGCAGCACAAATGGACTAAAGCATATACGTTCTATCAGGAACCCAGGAGAGGCCGTGGGACACATGCCTGGGACAGATGTGCTGTCAAAACAGTCCGAGATTCCTCTCAAATGACTGCCTGCCCTGTCCACACTCCTCTGAGTACTAAGCTCATATATTTTACAGTCACAAATTATTTCTTTTTTCTAACATGAGCAGGTATTAGTTATTAAAAAGAAAAGCCAAATTTAAAATAAATGGTTCATAATATTGAGTGTCGTAATGACCCAGGTCCATTTTGAATTTAACCATTAAAAGAAAAAAAAAGGTCATGCAGAATTAAACCTGGTCTTTCATGAATCTACTGGAGGAAAATAAAAAGGGATTCTAAAACTCGTGTTAATGAGCAGCAACAGTGATAGAGGATAATAGTATGGCTCCATGCTTCGCTCCGTAAAACTTCATTTGTTTGGAATGATAAGCAGCTAGAGGCTTAAAACTGTTACTATAAATAAATCTATTGGGACAAATAGTGTGCCACCGTAAGGCACTTACCCTTGTGACACCCAAGGACCTCTAATGTTTTCAAGATGAGCCTAAATGATAAGAGAAGAGCAATTCTGCAAAGACCATGCCCTCACAGTTCAGTTTTGTAATATACAACATTCTTTATTTCTCTTTGTTGCATTTTCTGAGATATCAACTAACAAGTCTCCTTTTCAAAATGCTTATTATCCTAACAAGTGGCGTTTGGTGAATTAGTCATTCACATTATAGATTTTATTATTTTGGTGTAGATGATTTCCTCCCAGCTTATTGTGACAAGGGCCTCTCTAAGGACATGGAGGGTTTTGGTCAGGGTAAGGGAAAAAAAAGGGCAGACAGGAAGAGTGATTCTAAAGGGCATGATGCTTCAGAGGAAAAAGTTTTCTTCCTTGGTTAGAGACATTTGTACAAAGCTAAAATCCTAAAAACCGTCCTGAAACATCTTTCTCCTATCTATTACCCACATTCAGCCCACCACCAAGTATGGTTGATTTTATCTCTTACGTCCTTTCCATGTTTGTCCATTTCTCCCCTTTGAGTCCATCTTGACTATCATCACCTTCCACGCACCCCACTCTTTCTCTTGAACCTATGTGATAGTGTCCTGGCTAATCTCTCGAGTTCTGGAGGTAAAATCTGTTATTTTTTCTTATTATTCTCTACCCCATAAAAAGAATTTTTTTTAAATATTTAAATCTGAACATGACATCCTGAAAATCTGCATAATTTCCCTTGTCTCAAGATAAACCAAGACCCTCCTTAATGTAGCATTAAGAGGCTTTTCACAGTCTCTATCCTGGCTCACGTGTCACCTCCCCAACCTCCCAAGTCTAGTGTTGGGTCTCTAACACTTGACTTGGACCCAGGTCCAAGAATGTGTCTTCCTTGTACCTCAAGCACTCCTGCTATCTTCCTCTCAATCCCAACCATGTTTTCTTCAGTTCTCTGCCTAAGTGTTTATGACTTCATGGGCACCTTTCCTATTCATTCCCCTAAATTTAGATACTTATATAGCAAGAATTTTATATATGCTTCTGACAATTTCCCCTAATAGACTATTATTACATGAGGTGAAAGATCATGTGAACTTTATCAACTACTACATTTCTAGAATATACAACTTAAATCAATAAATATGAGTTTATTAAATGAATAGAGGTATGAAAGTGAGTGAAGCAGCTGGAATAAAGGACGGATAATATCTGAAGGTGAAACAGCAGCATGTAAAAGAAAATTGAGATTTATAAATTCACCTAAGCAATATTTCTGTAACATCCACTTTCTGATAATAAAGATTGCCTGCCTTTAACATCCATTCTCTAATAACAAACATCCCCTCAGTGCTTACGAAATTGTACGATATTCTAAAGCGTAGGCATTCCAGTTCTCCAGCCAATATTTACAAAGCAAGGACATGGAACAAAGTTATTTGGACACAACTGTATCAGAATACCTTGGGAAAAATGTAAAACTATTTTATTTTTAAATTGTTATGTTGACATATATTTCTGACCATTCCATTTCATGAATTCTACTCTGGTCACCACAATATGAGATATTGTATTAAAGAGTCACAGCATTAGCAAGGTTGAGAACCACTGTGTTAGACATAGCTATGTACAAGTTAGAATTAGGGAAAGATGTTTTCCAAGATTGACACATTTCTAGGGAGTACAGATACATACTGAAATTGAAAATTTTCCTTGGCCTCTGGAAACTGGCAGTTAGGAATGAAAATCATACGTCAGAAGTAAAGGCAGAGGAGGATGAATTACCTGCGAAACTTCATCAGCTGCCCAGGGTCCCAGTTAAGTCTGTACAGAGTCATTCGTGCTGAGCCTAATCAAGTAGCCCCCTAAAAGAAACAGGGAAGTGTCTTATATTTCCTTTCCTCCTGACCACCAGATAAATGTCAGAATCTTTTCAAATTCAGGACAGTCCTGAAGGTGCCCAGGTAAGGCTCTGTATGCCACCCTCTAGCTCATATTTTCTTTTTCTTTCCTTTAAAGGAACTTGGCTCAGTAACTACACTAAGCTCCAAGAATGGTGAAAATGTTTCTCATAGCCCAATCTTGTTCTCTGGGAGAGAAGACCACAGGCAGGCAGGCTCCAGTTTATGGAAGGGCTATATTTTAAATATCCCCTTGAATATAAATAGTTTAGTGCTTGAAATTTATTCTAATAGATGCTATGCTGTCAGTGAAATTCATTTCCCTTGCTGGTTTTCAAAAATAAAGTAGTACTTTAACTATAGCTATCTACTACTTTTAACATTATTTTTGAATATATTGATATCTTTTTTCTTTCATCTAGGTGCAGAGGTATACTGTGATGTAACGTTTACAATATCTTTCCCATTCTGCTAATAGACTGCACTGCCACAGACAATCATCACAGTTAACTTATCTATCCATAATGTATACCTACACTCAGCTATATCTATATATCCCTGTTCTTCCTTAGCAATGAAGGTCTATTAGCAGAATAAGAAAGATAGTAAGTAATACTTTCAGCTACTACAAACTTTGCTCCAAATTAAATTCTATAACCATTGGAAAGAAAATCATGTAAGTCAATCTTCTTGTTCAGATGGTCCAATCTTCTGGATTAACATTTAAAATTAGACAGCTACTAACTGACATTTAAAATTAGCCAGATCTAACATATAAATTGAGATGTCTACCTTCCCTTAATAAATTGGAAGACTGGCAAAACCATTCTCCTGTTTTAAACAGCCTTTAAGAGTTGAATGGCCTGTAACACTGTCTTTCCTGTGGGCTTTCTTGAGTCTGTTTGTGCTTTTTAATGGGGCTGCCCCTCCTCCAGCAGTCGCCCTCTCTGCTCTTTGTTCCTTCTCATCCTACAGAGGAAAGTATTCCCTGTGCTTATAATAACAGATTGATCTCTGATGCATTTGATTTGCCATTTGTGATTCTGTTTGCTCTGAATTAAAAAACAAATAGTGATTCCTTTCAAAGCCAAAGTGGGAGTGTGTGGCCTTAGAATTCTGTCCTCCCATTTGCAAGTATAGGGCATTTCATAAAACAGGCACGCATATGTTTACAAGGTCTTGTACCATCTAACAACAGACCTGTAGTAAAAACTAAAAATAACTTCATTTATTTACTCAGCTTGTAAACAAATGAGGCAATCGCTTTAGACCCTGACTCACTCTTTCGGTTGTTTTAGAAATAAGGACACAGATAACTGAAAAACATTTTTCCTGGATATCTAAGAGTCTGATTCACATAGTTTGATCTATTTTCTATTTTTGTCAACACTTAAAAAAATTATGGTTTTAATCTTTAAAAAAAAAAAAAACATGAAAATGGTTGTACTTAATTCCAAAAAGTAGTGTGAAGTATCTTTAACCTCCCTCCATCATGGCTACCGCAGCTATTAAGCCATCTCTTTAAGCAATAAAATTGTGTTTCCCATGCATACACATATCAGAAAATAGCCTTCTGCCTCCCCATCTTCACATCAGTTTAACATACTAAAATTCATATTTAATATTTGTATGATAGAAATTCTGGGGCCTCTCCCTTAAATAATTTTCAAACTATCCAAATGAAAAACAAGTCCTCCTCTCAGTGAAACCCCGAGCCTTTCTTCCTAAAGGCAACCACTGCTAACATACTCATTCTATGCTCCTTGAAGAATTTTATTCAAAGCAGGACCAGGAAATTGCTAGTGCAACAACTCTGAGGTAATAAGGTAGGTAAGGTAACAGCTAAGGTAATAGCTGATGCAATCCTCCCTGGGAACCCTCCCTAGCCAAGTATTAGGGAAAAACAAAATTTAATCCAAGCTACATTTTTAGGCCAAATCCTCTAATATGAAGAATAATCCCTTTGGATATCTCAGACTATTAAACCCAAGCAGCTCTATCTTTTAGCTCTCAGGCACTTGCCTTTGTTTCCCCAAGATGTTTCTTTAGTGTCTTGTGACTGTGAGATAAAGGTTTCTGCTTTGTGTGCTCAGGACTAGAAACACTGATGTGTGATCAGCTCTTTACCCAAGTGATGACTGTCATTCACTGCTCTGTGATTTGTCCCATGGGCTTGGATTTATTCATTGTATAGGTATTTATTAAATGTATCCAATACAACAGACACTTTTTTTTTCCACGTCGCCCTTGATCGAGTGCCATGGCATCACAGCTTACAACAATCTCAAACTCTTGGGCTTATGGGATTCTCTTGCCTCAGCCACTCAAGGAGCTAGGACTACAGGCACCCACAGCAACGCCCAGCTTTGTTGTTGTCATTGTTGTTATTGTTGTTGACCTGTTGTTTAGTAGGTCCTGGCTCAGTACAAACCCACCAGTCCCGGTGCATGTGGCCAGCCCCCCAACCACTGAGAAACAGGCACTGAGCCATAGGCACCAAGCCACACCAGACACTTTTATAGGCACTGAGGCTAAAGTGTAAAACAAAATGAAAAAGTCTAATAGGAACTATGTTTTCTATTAAGGTGTATCAAACAATAAATGAACAAAATATGTAGCATATTAAATTATAGTGTAAGGAAACAAAGAGAAGAGATGGAAAAATGTGCTGTTCTTAAAAGGTAATCAGAAGAGGCCCCTACTGAGAAGGTGGCATTTTAATTAACCAAGTGAGAGAGTCAATCTGCAGAAAAGGCATCATACTCTGTTCCCCTTTCAGGGGAGTCCAACCTTATTTCACTCCTGCCTTACATTGGAAGAATAAGAGTTATCTTGGGCCACACATTAAATACACAAATACTAATAAAAGCTGATGAGCAAAAGAAAAGGTCTGTGTATACTTTTCTGTGATATCCTACAACACAGAGAAGAAAATGTCCTCAAGTAATTTGCTTCTGGCCCAGGGGCCACAGGTTGGAGACCCCTGCTTAGATCATACAAATCTTTCACTTTTTCAAGATAAGGGTAATGAATAAGGTGCAGGGGCCAAATTAGCCTATCACTCATTTTTGAACAGCTCATAAACTTAAAATGGCTTTTACATTTTTTAATTGTTGAAAACAAGAGATATTGTTTAATAATATTGATAACAATATTTTTGTGCTACATGAAAATTATATAAAAATTTTCATTACAGTATCCATAAAGTTTTCTTGAAACACATTCATACCCATTTGTTTATGTATTATCTATGGCTCTTTTCATACCACAAGAGCACAGTTAACTAGATTTGGGACAGATCTTCTGGCCCACAAAGCTGGAAGTGCTTGTCCATCTATTCCTTTATAGAAAACATTTGTTGACTCCCAATTTTAAGCAAAAGTACGGCATTCTACCTTTTATAATTTTTATGCTATTTTGACATACCTATAGATTTGCAATAGTTAGAGCTTTAACTTCGTCACTATATTAAAACTTTCTGATAACCTCAGATATAAGATATGAATTTTATAATATTAACATTTGATAGGTTTTTGTCCATCTTAACTTTCATTCTTTCTAATATAGGTGTCAATACCCTTCAGCCAAATGACATCAGGAACTCACCTATAGTTGAACAATGTTGGGTTTAACTTGTTGCAGCGGGAAGGTAACACACGATGTAGAACCATGGAATATCTTAGCAAAAGGGTGTTAAAAAGATTTGGGTTTATGAAGGTGATTTGGGAAAGGGTTTGAGGAAACAGGGCTTGACTAAGGATCAGATGATGTCATGAAGCAGGGGAAATTTAATGATTGTATCTTGATACTTAATCTATGAAATGAAAGGAATTAAAGAAGGCTAATCTATAATTGTGAGCCAGTGGCAGTCACTCATATTTACCATGAAAGGAGTATGTCTGAGCATTTTTTTGCCTTAGGATTTGTTCTGTTCTTTACCTATATTCAGTCATTACTGCATAATGGTCTGTACAACATAGACACATTATGGTAATAGAGTTAACTGACTGATGCCAGTGTTCTATGAAATTGTTACATGCAATCGAAGAACATTATGGACTACTTGTGAGAGGCAGACAAGGTCGACCTAGCAACACAAAAGCTTAAACTGGTGTCCAACCTTTTTTCTTTCCTATGGCACATTGGACGAATTAGAGTTGTCTTCAGCCACACACTAAAACACCAATATCAACAACAGCTGATTAGCAAAAAAGAAAGGCTCATGCATATTTTTCATGATATCTAAAACCACTGGTAAGCAAAAAATGTCCTCTCAAAATCAGCATGTGGCCCAAGGCCACAGGTTCAACACCCTTGGATGGTACCAGGCCAGCTTTTAGCTCTCAGAAGCTGTTTTTCTTGTCTCTCCATTTTTAGTTGTATGGTTCTTTATTTTTTTTCTTACATATAATACTGTTGCATTTTAAAAATAAAATCTGAGAATCTCATTCATATCAATACATTTATCTCATTTTATTTCAAATTAGTTCTGATATCTTATTTTTTTGAAAGTTATTTTGAAATGGATTGATACCCATTTTTCACTACACTTCCAGATTTATCAAAGAATTATCAATAATTTCCCTTAAGATCCTACATATTCAACATGATAAGTTATTAACAATTAGCCTGAGAAAAATTAAATTATTACACCATTTCCTTCAGAGTGCCTTTCCACCCTGGGACTTTTTAAAATACAAACTGTATCTCAAGCTTAGATTGAGATCCAGATAAGTCTAGTTCACCCAAATTCTTTATGAATAAGATGCTTAACTTTTTCTTTTGCTTATAAATTGTTTAATATTTTAATCAAAATCATATCCCTAGGGTAGGAGTTTTAGAATTTTGGAACAAAAGTCTTAGTAAATCCTCTTCCCAAAAAGTAACTATAAAACTAGACAAAATTATCATAAAGAAACTATTTTAGAATACTGAAAGTTGAACAAAGACGTACAACAAATTGAGAAGTGTTTCTTTAAGATAAACCAGTGAACCTTGGTAAGCACAGTGGGAATATACTGAGTTTTACTCTGGGGTTGTTTCTTGACAAAGTAGTTTTACCAATGTAGGGTGAATCATGAACAGCAGCCGCTCTGCCAGTGAGGGCTGCGGACTGTATTTGGAGCACAGTGCAGGAAATTTCACACTCAAGGCATCATTAAAGATGATTACTATGTGAGTGGTAAACAATCAGGGAAGGCTGACATCACAGCTAGTCTCAAGGTGAGACACTGATGAAGGTAAGCAACTGATCACTAACTAACCAGAAATTTAACAGAGCGATACAGGAAAAAAAGACAACCATTCAAACACAAAGATCTACACCTAGGCACACCATAATCAAGATAAAGAAAAAATCTTGAAAACAAGGGAAAAAAACTCATACAAGGGAATCATAATAAGATTAATAGCACCATAAATAATGGAGTCCAGAATGACATGATATATCCAAAGTGCTGGGATAGAGTTGGAGAAGGAGGCAATCAGCAATTCTTTATGTAGAAAAAAGTATTCTTCAAAGTGAAAGAAAAACAAAAACATTTCCAAGTAATCAACATTCCTAGTGATTTTCAACCGGTGTGCCATGAGAGGATCTTAGTTTGGGGGCAAAAATTTGTAAACCTAATTAATTAAATTATTTATGAAAGAAGTTCAAAGCACAGGAAATATATTCTTTTTTTATTTACTTTTTTTAATCAACACAATTTAAATGTGCTGTGTGGAAGCTCAACTATAGGTTCAAGTGTGCCATGAGACAAAAAAGGTTGGAAAACACTGCAATAAATACTAAAGTGTATAGAGGGAAATGACATCAGCTAGTAAGTCAAATCCACATGAAGAAATAAAGAATAGCAGAAAAGGTAATTACTTAGATAAATATAAGGAAAGGGTGAATATGGTTTTCTTTTTTCTTAACTTAACTGATAACAAGTGTATAAAACAATGATTATAAGACCATATTTTATAACATAATATTGAAAGATATTATATATATATATATATGAGAAAATAACAATAAAAATAAGGGAGAATAGGAAGCTATATTGGAGCAAAGTTTATTTTATTGGAATTAAGTTAACATTAATCTAAAGCATGCACTGTTTTAAATTAAGATGCCTATAGTAGCTCCTGAGGAATCATTAAGAAATAAACTAAATCTAAGGTACAATTCCCTTCACAGTAGCTTCAAAGAAAATAAAATACTTAGGAATACACCTAACAAAAGAGGTGAAGGACCTCTACAAAAAAATTATCAAACCCTAAAAAAAGAAATAGCAGAAGACATTAACAAATGGAAGAACATACCATAGTCTTGGCTGGGAAGAATTGCCTTTGTTAAAATGTCTATTCTACCCAAAACAATCTACATATTCAATGCAATCTCCGTTAAAATAACAGCATACTTTGAAGAACTGGAGAAAATAGTACTTCATTTTGTATGGAACCAGAGAAAAAACCATATAGCCAAGGCAATTTATAGTACTAAAAACAAAGCCGGAGGCATCACTGTATCAGACATAAGTCCACAATGATCAAAACAGCGTATTATTGGCACAAAAAATAGATATATAAACCTATGGAATGGTCCTCCAAACTAAGAGATGAAATCATTCTCTTTCTGCCATCTAATCTTTGATAAACTGAACAAAAGCATACACTGGGGAAAAGAATCCCTTTTCAGCAAGTGGGGCTGGGAAAATTGGGTCACCACATGTTAAAGAGTGAAACTGGACCTGTAGCTTTCACCACTTACAAAAATTGACTCAAGATGGATAAAAGATTTAAATTTAAGACATGAAATCCTAGAAGATAAAAATCCTAAAAGAAAGTGTGGGGAAAATGCTTGATAATGTTGGATAAAGATTTTATGAAGAAGACTCCATTGGCGATTGCAACAAGGAAAATACACAAATGGGACTAAAGCTGAAAAGCTTCTGCACAGTGAAGGATTCAACAACTAAAGTGAAAAGCCAACCTTCAGAATGGGAAAAAATATTTGTATGTTTACAAATATGACAAAGGATTGTTAACTAGAATCTACAGAGAATTCAAATTAATCTACAAAAAAGAAGAGCAAACAATCCCATCTACCACTGGGAAAGAGATATGAACAGAACTTTCTCAGAGGAAGATAGATGAATGCTTAACAAACAAGTGAAAAATTCTCAACATACCTAATCATCAGAGAAATACAAATCAAAACCACCCTGAATGATTACCTAACCCCAGTGAGAATAGCCCACATTACAAAGTCTCAAAGTTGGAGATGCTGGCATGGATACAGGGTGAAGGGAACACTTTTACACTGCTGGTGGGGCTGCCAACTAATACAACCTTTTCGTAAGGAAGTATAGAGAATCCTCAAAGAACTCAAATTAGACTTCCCATTTGATCCTGCAACCTCACTATTAGGCTCTACCCAGAAGAAGATAAATCATTTTATCATAAGGACATTTGTACTAGATTGTTTATCACAGCTCAATTTACAATTGCAAAAATGTGGAAACAACCTAAAAGCCCATCAACCCAAGAACAGATTAACAAACTATGATTTATGTATACAATGGAATATTATACAGCCACCATATATATGTATACTTTATATATACTATACTATACATCTTTTGTATTAACCTAGATGGAGTTGAAACACATTCTTCTTAGTAAAGTATCAGAAGAATGGGTAAGTACTAATATGAAGCCAGTAGATGATCTAATACACATCCACATTAGAAAAAAACTCAAATCAACTCAAGGTGAGGAAAGGGAAAACAAGGGAGGGAGAGAGGGGAGGAGGGAGGGGGATGAATGTGCTCTAACTTAAGGCACAATGTTAGGGCGGTAGGTCTCACCTCTTAAAGGTGGGACACATTTATAAAAAGGACTCTATCTCACAAATGCAAACATTGTAACCTATTTATTTGTACCCTCAAATTAACCTGAAATAAAAACATATATAAATTAAAAAATACAAAAATAAAAATGTACATAACATATGAATAAATGGCAATGATTTTTTAAACTAAAAAGAAACTAAAAACAAAAAGAAGAAGAATTAAAGTCATAACCGCAAAAAGATCTATTTAAAGCAAAGAAGAAAAAAGGGGTAAGGAGAAACAGAGCAACAATAAATGACAAAATGGCTAGTGTAAGTTCAACCATAACAATAATTACATCAATACAGATGGATTAAACACTTCAATCCAAATTGGCAAAGTGGATTGATTACTCTAAAAGAAATCACAGTCATATCCTATTCACAAGAGACAAACTTGGGAAAACCTGTATCATTCAAATAACTATGATATGGAAAACTATCCATAAGACAGTTGGAATGGCTATATCAATATCAGAAGAAAAATCCACTTTTAGAAGAAAAATTGTTACTACAGGCAACAAGGGACATTTGATAATAAAATGGTCAATTCAACATGAAAATATAAAATATGTGAACATATGTACTTAATAACCTAGTTTCAAAATACATGAAGTAAAAAATGGCAGAATTGAAGAGAAATAGAGATTCAACAATAACTAAATTTTGAACTCTTAATAATGTGAAGAACATGAAATCAGCAGAGATTTAGAAGAGATATTGAATGACAACTCAACCTAACTGCTGTCTCTGGAATATTCCAGCCACCATGTAGCAGAACACACATTCTTTTCAATTGTTTCAACATGAAACATTCTCTAGAATAAACCATGTGCTAGGCCAGATGACATGCATCCCTAAATTTTGAAGGATTAAAATTTTAACACAAGGTAAGTAATTACAGATCAACATAGGAAATTTGGGGAATCCACAAATAGAAATTTTAAAACCTACCTCTAAATAATACTAGTTTTTAGTTGATAAGAAAAGCCCACAAAAGGCAACTGCGTGGAAAGAAAAGGTAAATTATTAACGTCCTGGAAATGGAGTGAGAGCCATGATTTACTATTATTAGACACCAGGGATCTGTTTAAGGTGATGGGAATATTGTTAAACTAGACTGTAGTGATGATTTCATACTTACCTAACTTCCTAAAAGTTATTGAATTATACTTAAAATGGGATAATTCTATGGTAAGCCATCTAGCATATAAATCATACAGTATATATGTCTAAATAATCCACAGATCACAGAAGAAATCACACGAGAAATTACAAAGTATTTTTCTTTTAATGAAAATGAAAAGATAACACACCAGAATTCATAGCATGCTGCTGAAGCTATAATTAAGAAAATTTCATAGCACTAAATTCCTACAATCAATGACTAGAGTTTCCACCTAAAAACCAGAAAAACAAGGCCAGTGAAACCCAAATTAGGAAGATTAAAGAACGAAGATTAGAGGTTAAAAAAATAAATAAAAAGAAACCAAAAGAAACAATAGAGAAAAATCAAGTAAACCAAAAGCTAGTTTTAAAATTTTAATGAAATTAATAAACATTTGGCCAGACTAAGCTGAAAAAAAAAAAGAAGATGTTTACCAGTATTAGAAGTGAGAGTTATAGCTTCAATACAGATGCTACAGATAGTAAAAGGGTAAGGAAATAGCATTACATTTTTCATGGAAAAAAATATAAAAACTTAGATAAAATGGAAAAAATTATTGAATCATCCACTCTTTTGTAACACAACATTTATCATCAACTCCTTGGATGATACCCAATGTATAAAATAAATATACACTTTGTCTTTACAGCCCTTGGCGTTCAGTCAGGTTCACAGCCCCATCTTGAGAAATAGGAAGTTCATCGACACAGTATTGTAAGCATGCTGATAGAAACAAGTGTGGCATTATTCTAAAATATTGAAGAATGTTGTCTGACACCATTGTGGGAAAAGGATCTCAGGGAAGTCTTCAGAGTCTTTGAAAGGGATTTTACTGTTCTATTTTTCTGCATGTTTTATGGGTGGTCAATTTGTTCCAGAGAAACATTCTGTTCTCCTTACCCAGCAAAACGAATTTAATAGAATATGAGGTACCTGCTATTTGACATTACTATAGTTGGCCTCAGCCAGATACGAAATTAGTTATGTGTTAGTATCAAGAATTCTCATTCATTCTGACTCAGGGCGTTGTTAAGTGGACGCTAAGCATGTGAACAAAACGCTGCTCGGGAAGAGGAAGCTGCTCTTCCAAGTTCATATAAACTGAGTTTGCCTCGCTGTGAAGCTTGTAAGTTTATCAGTCTCTCAAATGTTCTGTTAGCCCTGAGGATATTCTTTCTTGGTGGGATATTTCCTTCTTTTTTACTCACTACCTCCAACCACTCCGTAGCTGCTGGATTTGATGATCACTTTGAAAGTCAGCAGAGTATTCCCATCTGAAATATCTAAACTTGATCTTGGGCTCTTCTACGTGTGTCTTCTTACTGGCTCTTTCTCATAAGAATAAATATATTTATTTTCTTCACACATATAAAAGACTGCTTCCTATTTTTGCCAAAGGGTACAAACATTGCCTCTAACACTGGGATTGGGAGTGGGGAATCTGTGGCCTTGTGTCCCTCTGGATCTTTAAGTGCAGCCTTTGACTATGTCAAAAAAATTTTACAGAACCAATTCTTTTTTTTTTTTTTTTTGGCCGGGGCTTGGTTTGAACCCACCACCACTGGTATATGGGGCCAGCACCCTACTCCTTTGAGCCACAGGTGCTGCCCCAGAACCAATTCTTTTGTGAAGTGTGGATTCAGTTGGGGGCTACGCTTGGGGACCTAGAGGGCTACACGTGGCCTTGCGGCTGCAGGTTCCCCACCCCCGCTTGGAATAATTTTTTAATCCCTTCCTCCTCTTAATCTCGTATACAATTCATCACCGAGTCTTTCTAAATACCCACATCTAAGCTTATATCTGTATTCATGATATGACCTTCCTTTTCTGGTTTTTATTCACCCTCTGTTCTAAAACATCCTGCACACAACTGCAACAGCAACTTTTAAATATCTTTTCACTGACACCCCTTCCGGTGTGGGAATCTATACTTCCCATTTCCTGCCATAATAAATCCCCACTTCAGTGTCCAACATTCAGTGCCTTATAACAACTGCTCCTTTATATATCTGATATACCTCAAGAAAATCTGTTTGCTTTCACCATTAAGAGTTTACTATGTACTAATTTTCCAATTTAGTTATTAGACTAACCCTATAAAAGATAATGCTATTATTTTTATTTTATAGACAAGGAAACTGAGAATCAAAAATCAAACCAAATTGGCAAAATTCACCCACATCTGCCTCCGTAAATAGCAGAGGAAATGGTACCCATTCTTTTCCATGCATCCAAACCTCTTAACTTTTCCTGGTTGGCCTTTAGCCAAATAGTCACCCGGTGACACTTATGGCTGTTGTCTCTGACCTTACATCCTGTATCTGTTTGCTCTCATGTATAGATGATTTGAAAATTTGCAACTTTAGAATTATGTAGCCTCTATCCCCAGGACCTACCCAAGTACCTGGTGCATTGAACATGATCAATAAATATCTATTGACTGAAACACACATAAAACCAAAGAATAAAAAGTTCTTTTTTTTAGGAGTGCCAGGGTCCTATATACCTTTGAATGATTTAAGTGGTTGTGTACCTCTCTGCACCCAGATAAGATTTCAGTAAATGCAACTTGATGGCTCACTATGCTTCTTATACTTTAAACATGTCAGTGCAAAAATGTGATTTTCTTCTGATAAAAATATATTGAAGTTACTAGTTGGGTTCTCTTGGGATTTTTATCTTTAGTTCAAAAATATTCATATGTTGGGCAAGCAATGGTTATTCACAAGAAAACATTCAGAGGCAGGGACTACTTTTTCTCAGACCCAACAAATGCAGAGTGTTAGCAATTTATAACACCTGGAAAAAGACAGAATTGAAAATACAGTCAAAATCAAATTGAATACATGCACACTCAAAAATCATTTGACATGACTGTTATTTTTCTAAGGTCCACCATGATGACCATCATTGTTACAAAAAGGAACACATTTTAAATTATGTGCTTGGACAAAAACAAATAAAGGGGAAAAAATACCAAAGATAATAGTTGGCATTTATATAACATTCTACTTTTCCCATAAGGATTCCACAACTATTTTCTCTTTCAGACTTTGAAACAATACAAGCCAGGACAGTTATCATCCTGATTTTAATTACAATGTTATCGAAATACTGTGACATTAAATTATTTTTCCAAAGTGATTAGACCAAGAAGTAATATAGCTGGGACCAGGAGTCAGGCTTTCTGAATCCCAATCCAATACTCTGATATATTTGAATGTTACTGATTTGCAGCCAAAAATTCATTCATAAATGCTTGGTTTGTGATTTGAGGGTGTATTTGTTAAACAGTGCTACCACCTGCTGGTAAGTTTTCCAATAATTCACATTATGGACAATCTCAAATAGCAAAAATAAATAAAAAAAACAATATAATTTATGATTACAGCTACACTTATCTACCACTTTCTCTAGTTGTTCTTTACGCTTATCGTATGTACTTAGACACACTTTCTAAAGTAGGCAAATAAATCTTGCAAGAGTAAGTGTTTAAACATTTTTATTTCTCCTCCTAAGAACTTATAATTAAATTAATTTTGTCTACTTCCTGGAATATGTATATCTGGGAGACCATTTTACTGATTTTAGAATAAACCAGTAATCCCCAAATGTGTGTGCATACAAGAATCACTTGTTACAGGGATACTAAGAAATGTAGAGTTCAGAGTTTCTCTGCAGAATATTCTAATTCTGTCACTTTGGGCATAGAATCATTATTTAAAAAAAAATGTTCTTTTAATCCACACCCTAAGTTTTTCTCATGATGAGGAAAACCATAAAATTCTGACTTACACAAATGATTTATCTTGGCTCTCCTTTTATCTGGCTCTGTAAGTCTGATCAGGTCAAAGAACTCTTCTAAAACTCAATTCTTCATGAGAGAAATGGAGGGGTGATAGCAGAATCCAATCACTAGATATTGCCTAAGAATCCTTTGTTGTGAATTTACTCTTTCCAAATAAAAAAATTTTTGACAAGTCATATTCATATGTGATAATTGAATTTTCACAAATGAGATAATTAGAAATACTTTTTTTGAATCAGCAATGTTGTCCAATCAAATATCCCACTGTGCAATTAAAATCACCAAAAAAAATAAAAAGAATGTTAACTTTACAAAATAAAGGGAGAAAAGAAAAAACTATCAACAGTGCACTTAGGAAAGTAAGAAGTAAAGTGTTTTCAAACTCAATGTTTTGTAATAATCCTTTACCCACTCTGAGTCTATTTTAACAATATCAGACTAGAAGGATAACAACCACTAGAAACTGTAAGAGATTCTTGGCTATAATTCCAATAGTTAACAGCTTCCATATGCTGAAATCTAATGTCCTACAATTATTGGGAGAAAAATCAGTAAATGGCCAGCCTTACTTGGACAGTATTGGGTGTATAAATGAGCAATGTTAGAGAAGCTGGAGACTGGTGCAGAACAGACTGACCTGGGAACAGCAATTAGGTGTCTTGCCAATTTACTCTCTATTCCATCCCATCATTGCTTTGAAAACCCAATGCTGCCAACATATGAGATCCTGCTGGTGAATGAAACCATGTGCAACTCAGTAAAACTAAAGGAGAAAAACACAGAAACTCTGCAAATCCTGCTTCCCACTCTTTTTGTCCTTAGATTCAGCACATGGAGAGTTATAACTTCCATGTAGGTAAGTAGGCAGCTTCCTTAGGAATAGGCTGATTAGGTCTAACTAAGGAAGATTAGAATCAAATTTGCCAATCAGTGTTGGAAAATTTTTGATTTATAAGTATGTCCACATCTGATAATAAAAAAATTATCTTTTTCATCTCCCTATAGGTTACACACTTGTGGCTACTGTTGTAAAACTTTAAAGTTATCCTTCAACCTAACTATATTTTATCTATAAGAGAATGTGAGCTGTGGTAGAATAGCAAAGGTGAAACTGATAAGCTCATAGAACAGGAAAACTGACCATTTTTTTCCAGTTGACAGAAGGATTCCACAGAACTGCTCTATCCAAAGGCTATAAGTCTACTTTAAAATATGACTATTCAATTGGAACATCAAACAGAAAACCAAACAAACTCAAACTGATTTTGAGCAGGCTGAAAGTATATGCAAAAATCAAGATATCCACTCAGAAGCCAATCACCATGACATAGTTGGTATAACCAGTATCCTTACTGTTGCTCTTGGCCTAGAAAGTGATAACATTCCTGACAATTGTAGGGAAAAATGTTTCCTGATCTTGATCATGGGCTTGCTTCAGGCTTGACAGACCACAAGAGTTAAGAGAATGGCATGTGAGTTGTGTACGTGCAGGAAGGTAGAAAACTGATTTCCAAAAGAGACTGTGTATGTGAGAGTCTCTGGATTCCAAAGGTCTATTGAATTGGAGGCAAAGGTTTTGCTCAAGGTCTCCTAACCAGTTGGAGTTGTCCAATAAACTTGATCAAGTGATAGAATGTCACAGGAACTAGAGCTAGGAGCCACATGTAGTTGAGCCTGATGTGGTTGAATTGTGCAATGAGGAGGAAGATCATAATATGTATAGATGAAGAGTTAGATGTAGATGATGGAGGAATAATTGTGAATGATGTTATCTCCCTTGATAATGTCTATCCCTGGGCTACCAAGTTGATCCCTTCTAATAAAGACAAAAAAGCCATTCAAGTGGACCATCTCATAATACCACCTCAGTAATCACCCTTGAATAAAGATTTACTGCTAGACAACCTTATAACTGTGGGAGTACAGAATAGTGAAAAGGGCCCAGATAGAAAAGCAACCAGGAATAGGAAGCACAGTGTATATATGGAGAAAAAATACTCAAGAAATATGAAATTGAGGAGGCCAATAATGAGAATTTCAAAACCTGCAGAAAGATTTTAAAAGCTAAACGGCAAGAAGCTGCGAAGACTTCACCATCACATGTAATGTACATGTTGAAGGAAAATCCTACATTGAACATGCCTTTTTTCCTGAGGATTTAGAAGACTGTGGGTAGAAGGAGAAGCTGAAGAAGAGATGTATGAGAAAGAATGCCATTTTGAAGGTAGTGCACATGGTCCTCTGATTCTTCATAAGGGCAAGATTTAACAAGAGATTTTCAGGTACCAAACCACAAAGACAGGAGAAAATAACCAAAGAACTCACATAACAACTATAAAACAATTAGCAACATGACAGGATTGCAACTGCATATATAAATATTAACCTTGAATATAAATTAATTAAGTGATCCATTTAAAAGATGTAGATTGGTAAAATTGATTTACAAAAAAAAAAAAAAACATGAACCAACTATATGGTGTTTACAAGAAAGTCATCTAACTAGTAATGATACAGACTGAAGATAAATGGGATGGGAAAAGACCCTTCATGCTAATGGAAGCCAAAATTGAGTAGGAATAGCTATACTTACATTAGGTAAAACAGACATTAAATCAATGACTTAAAAAAAAAAAAAGACAAAGTCATCATATGATGATAAAGAGATCAATTTAACAGGACTAAATATATATGCACCCAACACCAGAGCACCTAGATTTCATAAAATGAGTATTACTACACCTAAAGAAAGACATAGGTAGCCAGGTGTGATAGCTCATGTCTGTATTCCTAGAACTCTGGGAAGCTGAGGTAAGTGAATCACTTGTAGAGTTGGAGACTAGCCTGAACAAAAGAAAGACACCATCTCATATAAAAATAAAAAGAAAGAAAAAAAAAAAAACTAGCCAGGCATGGTGGTGCACACCTGTAGTCCTAGCTACTTGAGAGTCTGAGGCAAGAGAATCAATTAAACCCAGGAGTTTTATATTTATGTGAACTACCATGATATCACAGCACTTTACCCAGGGTAACAGAGTGAAACTTGCAAAAAGAAAAAAAAAAATGAAGAAAGACACAGATAGCAACAATAGTGAGGCAATTCAATATCCTACTTATATCTCTACACAGATTATCAAAATAAAAAATCAAGGGCTGGGTGCAGTGGCTCATGCCTGTAATCCTAGCACTCTGGGAGACAAAGGCAGGTGGATTGTTTGAGCTCAGGAGTTTGAGACCAGCCTGAGGAAGGGTGAGACCCCATCTCTACTAAAAATGAAAAAACTAGCCAGGTATTGTGGTGGCTGCCTATAGTCCCAGCTACTGGAGAGGCTGAGGCAGAAGGATTGCTTGAGTCCAAGACTTTGAGGTTGCTGTGAGCTATGACACCCCAGCACTCTACCAAGGGCAACAGAGTAAGACTCTTTCATAAATAAATAAATAAATTTTAAAAATAGAAAAATCAAGAAACAAAGAATGGACATAAATTGGACTTTTGATCAAATGTACCTAATTTGACAATTATAGAACATTCTAGCAAACCTCAGACTACATATTCTTCTCATCAGCATATGGAACATTCTCCAAGATGGACCACACATTAGGCCACAAAACAAGTTTTATTTAAAACAAAAATGAAACTTTTATCACGTATTTTCTCAGATCGTAGTGGAATAAAACTAGAAATCGATACCAAGAGAATTGTAAAGACTAAACAAATACATAGAAATTAAAGAAACTCCTAAATGATCTTTGGGCCAATGATAATAAAATAAAAATCTAAAAATTTTTTGAGATAAGCAAAAATTGAGATGAAACATACCAAAACCTAGCAAAAATAATGCCAAGATGGAAATTTATGTTAAATGCCTGCATCAAAAAAATAGAAATATGACAAATTAACAACTTAACATTGTAACTGAAAGAACTAAGAAAAAAAAAAGCAGACTCAAAGCTAGTAAAAATTTAATGAAGATCAGTGCAAACCTATATGAAATTGAGACCAAAAATTACAAAGAAACAATGAAACAAAAAGGTTCTTCTTTGAAACAATAAACAAAGGAGAGGCGATCCAAACAAACACAACTGATGGCACAGAAATACAAAAGATCACCTGAGATTACAATAAACAACTCTATATTTGCAAGCTAGAAAACCTACTAGAACGGGATAAATTATTAGAAACATAATCCCCTATCATTTTTCAGCCTTTGGCTAAGATCGACTATAGACACATGCAATCTCCCAAGACCAAATCAAGAACAAATAGAAATCCTAAACAGATTAATAAGAAGTAGTAAGGTTTAATTCATAATAAAAAAGTATCACAACAACAAAGCCTAGGATCAGATGGATTCACAGATTAAATCTACAAGGAAGAATTGATACCAACCCTCTTGGAAATGTTCCAAAAAATTAAAGGGAAAATCCACCCTAATATATTCTACAAAGCCAGTGTCACCCTGATACCAAAGCTTGAGAAGAATACAATCTCTCTTCTTCTCTCTCTTTCACATATACACACACAAAGAGCAACAGGCAGCGCCTTTGGCTAAAAAGGGTAGGGTACCGGCCCCATATGCTGGAGATGGGGGTTTCAAACCCAGCCCTGGCCAAAAAAAAAAAAAAAAAAAAAGCAATATCCCTGACAAAGAGAGATGCAAAATTCCTCAACAACATACTAACAAGCCAACTCCAATCGCACATTAAACACATAGTACACTTATGATCAAGCGAGTTTTATTCTGGGGCATAAGGATAGTCCAATATGTGTAAATCAATAAATGCAATTCATCACATAAACAGAAGTTAAAATAAAACCTATATAATCATCTTTCTGAAATGCAGAAAAAGCATTTCACAGGACTTAGCAGTCCTTCACAATAAATATTCTCAATAAACAGTCACAAAGGGAACATACCTCAAAAGAAAGAAGGCCATATGACAAAGCGATTGCCAGCATGACACTGAATGGGATAAAGCTATAAGCAAACCCTCTAAGAACTAAAATAAGACAAGGATACCTATTTCCCTATTTCACACTCCAATTCAACATGGTAATAGAAGTCCAGAGAAAGAAAATAAATGGCATGCAAATTAGGAAAGAGGAAGTCCCATTATCCTTGATCTTATACCTAGAAATTCCTAAAGACTCCCCCCCAAAAACTTAGATTTGATAAACGAATTCAGAAAAAATTAAGATACAAAATCAATGTATAAAAACCAGTAGGATTCCTATACACTAAAATAATCAAGCTGAGAAGTAAATCAAGGGGACAACTCCATTTATAATAGCTACAAATAAAATTAAATACTTAGGAGTCCATTTAAACAAGGAGTTGAAATACCTCTATAAGGAAAGCTATAAAATGCTGATGAAAGAAATTTTTGATACACAAATCAATTTAAAAAATCCCATGCTCATGAACAGAAAGAATCAATATCATTAAGATGACCACATAGCCCAAAGCAACCCATAGATCAATGCAATCCCTATCAAAATACCAACATAATTATTCACAAAATTAGAAAAAAGCAACTCTAAAATTCATATGTAACACAAAAAGAATCTAAGTAACCTTAAGCAAAAGAACTAATCAGGAGATATAACATTACCAGACTTTAAGGTATAGTACAAGACTATAGCAACCAAAACAGCATAGTGCTGGCATGAAAACAGAGATGTAAACCAATGATCAGAACAGAGAATCATCCTCTCATAGCCACCTGATCTTTGACAAGGCAGACAACAATATTCAATGGGGAAAAGAATTCCTATTTAATAAATAGTACTGGAAAAATTGGATAGCCACAAGTAGAAGATTGAAACAGGGTCCTCACCACTCACAAAAATTAATTCAAGAAGGATAGCAGACTTACACCTAAGACATGAAACAATACAAATTCTAAGAAAATATATTGAAGAAATACTTCTGGATATTAGCCAAGGCAAAGAATTTATGAAGATTCCATAAAACAAAAATGAATGGGACTTGATTAAATTAAAAAGTTTTGTACAGCTAAAGAATCAATAAAATAGAGAATCTACAGAATGATAGAAAATATTTGTATGCTATAAATCTGCTAAAGGACCAACAACCAGAATCTACAAAGAACTAAAGCAAATTAGCAAGAAAAAAAGTCAACCCCATTAAAAAGTGTGCTAACGACATGAACAGAAGCTTTTCAAAAGCAGTTAGGTGAATGGCCAATGAAAATATGCTGAATATCTCAAATTATCAAGAAACTGCAAATCAAAACCACTGTGAGATATCACCTAATTCTAGTGAGAATGGCTTTTCCAAAAATATCAATGGATGCTGGTGTTGGTGCAAGAGGAAGGAACTGTTGGTGGAGGTGAAAACTAGTACAACCTCTATGGAAGATAGTATTGAGATCCCCCAAAGATCTAAAAAGTAGACCTACAATTCAATCCAACTAACCCCTACTGGGTATTACCCAAAGTGAGGGAAAAAAAAAACTTTTATCAAAAAGACACTTGCACTGTAATGTTTATTGCAGCACAACTCATAAACACAAAGATGTGGCATCAACCCAAGCACTCATCAATTAATGAGTAGACTACTAAAATGTGGTCTATGTGTACCATGGAGTACTACTTGGTCATAAGAAAATGAAATAACATCTTTTGTAACAACTTGGATGGAATTGGAGACCATTCTTCTAATTCAAGTATCACAAGAATGGAAAAACAAATAGCACATATACTCTATTAAATTAGAACTAATTTATCAACACTCTCACACATACAGAAGAAAAATTCAATGGTAATCAAGCAGGTGTGGGGAAGGAAGATCTGGGTAAAATCATGCTTAACCGGTACAATGAACACTATCTGGGTGATAGCACAATTATAACTTTGACTCAAACTGTAAAAAAAAATTTCATGTAATCAAAATATTTGTACCCCCGTAATATTCTCAAATTTATACAAAGAAGAAATTCAGGTCATTAAATATGGGGGAATAAGAGAGACTGTAACATTAAAATTGAGATGAACATAATTTGGTATAATCTATCAAAACTCAAAATGCACATTATACATGACTTTGATCTAAAAAATTCACCTCTAGGAATTTAACTATTAAGTATAATTATATAAATATGCAAAGAAAGATATATACATAAAACTTTTCATTACAGTTTTGTTTTTGATAGCAAAGATCTGAAACAATCTGAGAAGAAACTGGGTAAAATAAATTATGGCATTATGGAATATTACATAGACTTTATAAAAGAATAAGTTAGGTCTACATAAAATTACCTGAAAATAGTTTCACAACATTTCATTAGTTATAAAAGGAAGTTGCCAAATGGTATGTATAGGATTCCACTTATGTAAAACTTTAAAAAAAAGTTCATATATCCAAGAATGTGTCTGAAAGAAAGAAATAATAAACCTTCAAGCAAAATTTTTATAAAAATAGAAATTGAGAAGCAGTGACTCTTCCTTTCCACTTTCTATTTTTATAATTGTTGCATAATTTACCAAAAATTTGTGTACATTTTGTAATAAAATAACTGAAAAGACAAAAATAAAACCTGAAACTATAAAAAATACTAGAAGAAAACTTAGGGAAAATGCTTCTGGACGTTGGTCTTGGCAAAGAATTCATGACTAACACCTTAAAAACACAACTGGCAAAAACAAAAATAGACATAAGTAAACTGAAATGCATCTGCATAGTAAAAGCAATAATCAGACTAAATAGACAATGTGTAGACAGGGAAAAAATATTTGCTAACTATGCATCTGAAATGGGACTGATATCCAAAATTTATAAGAAACTCAAATTATTTGATAACAACAAAAAAAGACACCCTATTAATGAGTTGGTAAAGGACATAAATAAACATTTTTCAAAAGAAGACAAATGGCCAATAAAAAAATGCTCATTATAAAGCAGAGAAATGCAAATAAAAACTGCAATGATATATCATTTTACATCAGTCAGAATGGATTTTATTAAAAAGTCAAACAATAATAGATGTTGGCAAAGATGCCTGGGGGGAAAAAAAAGCTCATACACTATTAGAATACAAATTAAAATTTATATTTTAAATTTTAAAATATAAATTATTAGACTATAAATTAGTACAACATCCATAGTAAACAGTATGAAAATTTATCAGAAAACTAAAATAGAACTATCATTCAATTCAGCAATAACAACATTGGGTATATACCCAAAGAAAAAGAAATGATATATATTTCTCATATACGTGTATTTATTATAACTCTATTCATAATAACAAGGATCTTGAACCAGCCTCACTGTCCATCCACAGATGAATGGATAAATAAAATGTGGAGTGTATATATGTATATCATGTTTATAATGTAAATGTATATATAGTGTGCATGTACACAGATATACACACATACAATTTAATACTATTCACCTATAAACAAAGAATGAAATAATATCTTTTGCAACAACACAAATGGAACAGGAGGCCATTGTCTCAAAATAACTCATAAACAAAAAGGCAAATAATGCATGTTCTCATTTATAAGTAGGAGATAAATAATACATAGTCATGGACAAGTGGGAGACAAATAATATGTACTCATGGAATAATAGATATCAGAGTTCAAAGGGTGGGAAGTAGGAGGGGGGAAAGGATGTAAAATTACTCAGTGGGTACAGTGTACATTATCCTGGTGATAGCTACCCTAAAAAGCCAGACTTCACCACTGTGCAATATATCCACTTAACAAAGCTACATTTATACCCCTCGAGATTATATAATAAAAATTGGTAAAGTGATAAATGAAAGCGTCCTGAGAGCTCTCTCCCTCCCTGATTCACCATGGGGCTTGCTGGAAAGAACAAGTGAGCTTGATGCATAGAAGAGCATCCCTACAGTTTATGAGAGGGAGATGCAGGAGCCGTGAAACCACTTATGGCAGCCTCCAGAATAAGCCTACTACAGCCAAGCAGGAGGGATTGCAGTCCAAGACAGGCTCTTTCAACTCACTGGAATGTAAGTGTGTGAGATCTAAAAGTAACGTACCTCATAAACTAAAAAACAAATAGAGATTTGACCCAGATGCTGGGGAAGTTTAAGGAGACAAATCCCCAGAGTTCCATTTACAAGGAAGACTACAAAGGCATATGCTATGATGGGAAAATCTTTGTCTAAATAAACCTCCAGTGTTGCAACAAACACACAATGAGACATAAGAAACCTTTTAAACTAAAAGTTTGAAAACAGCAAATGGAAAGAAGGAAGAAAAGAAATGCAGACTATCAACTTCCATTCCAAATCTACTGAATCGGAATCTAATCTGAATTATAAGATTCCTAGGAAGTTTGAATGTACATTAATGTTTGAGAACCACCACATTAGGATAAAATCCAAACTTGTTCACGTGGCTCACAGAGCCCCTAACTAGCCTCCCCTAGTTTTCCTGTCCCCTCTCTTGACAAGCCCCCATCTACCCTATCTTCTAAGATGCTGTAAGGTCTCTTCCGTCTAGGTTTTCAAATGTCTGTTTACTTTTCCTTAATCTTTTGCCCACCATCACCACAACTCTTTCCTTGCTAACCCCTATTTCATTCTCTAATTATCCTCTCAAGAAAATTTTTCTGGTAGATTGAGATAGGTACTTAATTTTTTTTTTTTTAAGACAAAGTCTCACTTTGTTGCCCTTGGTAGAGTAACTTGGCATCATAGCTCACAGCAATCTCAAACTCTTGGGCCCAAATTATCCTTTGGCCCCAGCCCCTTCAGTAGCTAGGACTACAGGTGCCCACCACAACACCTGGCTATGTTTTTTAAAGACAGAGTCTCCCTCTTGCCCAGGCTGGTCTGGAACTCCCAAGCTCAAGCAATCCACCTGCCTTGACCTCCCAAGAGTGCTAGGATTACAGGCGTGATCAACTATTTAATGACACCATACTCTATTATATTACTTCCCTCACTATTGTATAATAACTGTATCCTCCAAAGGACCGCTAAGTACTCCAGATGCAGACAAAGTTTTCTTTGGTTTTGTATACACAACACAAAACATAGCACATATTAAGGGAATAACAAACATTTGTGTAATAAATTTGAATGGGGGGGAAAAAACCCAATCATCCAGTTGGTTTGGGGTGGTTTTTTCTTTCCTGCCACACTATGCAGAAAAGTAATTTTGATTTTTCAATATCCAGAAAAGCTAGCTTTGGAAACCCAGGCTGAGTGTAGTAGAGTATGTATTCAGACAGTTAATTGGGAATAGTTAGGGATGATGAGGCAATCCAAAAGGGACAATCTCAGAAAGATAAATCCAAAGCCAGATAAACCATCTGGGTAGTTGTTAATCTGAAGGTGGCAGTCAAAGTGGAAAACGATGAGTAAATCATGTGGGAGTCTGCTAGTTTGAAGTAGAATAAGAGATGTGGAAAAATTTACTGAGTCAAACAAAATAGCCTCTAGAGGGAAGTCTGCAACTTTAGGAATGGATGTTCCAAGAAAGTAAATAAAGAACATGATTGTTCAGAATATTAAGCTTTTCTACTCCTTTTCAAGGATATTTCTTCTTCCTCTCTCCTTCATTTGTTTAATCTATAAATAATTTTTACTGCTTAACACAGAGGAGGATTTCCCATGCCAAGTGATGAGATTTGTAAATGTAAAGTGTTGGTATTCTCTCTATAGTGGAGAAAGAAACTTTGCAGTACTAATTTTTCCAGATCTTTAAAGTATGACAGTGGTGCTTTAATAGGGATTGCATTAAATCGGTAGATTGCTTTGGGTAGTACAGACATTTTAACAATGTTGATTCTTCCCAGCCATGAGCATGGTACGTTTTTCCATTTGTTAACATCTTCAGCTATTTCTTTTCCCAGCATTTCATAGTTGTCTTTATAGAGATATTTCACACCATTTGTTAAGTACACGCCCAGATATTTCATCTTCTTTGGCACTACTGTAAAAGGAAGAGAGTCCTTGACTGTTTTCTTAGCTTGACTATTGTTTGTCTCCTATTTCCTTATGTTGACCACCACTGTATGTTGACCAGTTTGTTACAATCCATTGTGTGGTCAACTTACAGAAGTTCTATTGTAGTTGGATGTAACTTTCATTATATTTTTATTAGCACCACTTAAAGTAGCCCTTTTCAAAGCCGATTATATTTTATTTAAAATATAAAAATTGCATAGGAAGTTTGTCTAGGGATTTTTAAATGACTATTAAATTCTCATTTTTATTTCTCAAGCAGTATATATTATAGTCAATAAAATTTCCCCAGATCTTGTCAAACATACCAGAGAAATAGATTTTATATCTTTGAGGGAGACAATTTGGAGGATTTAACATAGAAAAAAAAACTTGGTTGAGATCAATAAAGTAGCAACTGTTGGGTGAAAAGTAAAGTCTATACACAGTCAATGCTACATCAAAAGTAATGTCTTAAAATGTTTGATTGAAATATAAAGGAGCCAAGAGTCTCAAAAAGTTTATACTAAAGCAATAAAGAACAAATTCAAATTATTTTAATAACTGACATGATAGTACATTTTGATGTAGTATGAAATATCTATGAAAATAATTTCAAATAAAACTTATCGCATAAGTATAGATAATAATGCCTTTGATTTAAGGGCATTAAAAGTACAGCTTTAAGAGGGCAGACTTAAAGTACCGCTATTAAAAATTAGATGAGACAGAGGGGGGTAGAACAAGATGGTGGACAAGAAGGATTGTTTAGCTGAGCTCTCCTAGAACAACTGGGGAGAAAAGAGAGACCCCAGCCATAACTGGTGCAGGGACCTTACCCAAAGTTTTAGCCCAGGGAGCACAGTGAAGAGGTGGTAAACTGGATAGAACGTATGATCAGAAACTGTGGGGCACAATTATAAGAGGGACTTTAACACATGCAATCAGTGTAACCTAATTCTTTGTACCATCAATGAATCTCAAACAATAAACATAAATTAATTTTAAAAAGACATTTTCAAATGAGCTAAAATATAAAAAAATTCAATAAATAAAACTTAGATGAGATATATTTTGCCTCTTGGTAAATATATGGCAGGATCTTGGAATGAGCTCTTATGTATATAAAGGCAGGCATTCTCTTGATAAGGAAGAATATTTACCACATGTCAGGAAAATGTTTAAATGACAATTCAAAATTTCTAGTTTTCAAAGGGTAATGAGAAACTAAGTTGTGAAGGAAGACATGTTCTTCCTAAAAGAATTGGGTAGGAGATTGATTTTCCATTTTCATTCTCTTCTTATAAATCTCTGGCCTTGTCTTTTTATGGATCAAAGAAGAATTCAAGTGGTTTTGGTCAATGTTTTTCAACCTTTCTTATTTCACGGCATACTTGAAACTATAGTTAAACTTCGGTGGCACACTTAAATTATGGTGATCAAAAAATAAAAGAATAAAAAAAACTTATTGTGCTTTGAAATTCTTTTGAAAATAATGATCTCTAAACATTTTTGCAACACACCGAAGATCCCTTCATAGAACACCAGTTGAAAATCACTGGTTTGGGTAAATGTAATCTAGTAGGAAAACAAGTGACCCTACACATTAGTTAAACAGAAGTTTTGGAGAATAGAAGAACGAGTCAGTGTAAGGAGACAATGGTGATCTTTTTCCAGAAAGCAGTAACAAGGTTCTACCCATAATGGCCCTCATAAACTCCAAGTGGAGAGTGAGAAAAAGACATTTTTGTTGGGAATAACTTGTACAAAGCTAAAAATACAAAAAGAACAGACACACCTTTGAGAAAAGCAGCACAAAGAGTCCTTCTCAGGATCAGTGTCAAAAATGGCATTTTTTGATATTTCCATTTGCAGATGGCCACAGCAAACATTTCTAGACATTGAAATACCAAAGTGATGTAAATAAGGAAGGGGTGATCTAGTGGCTATGGGGAGAGGCAGAAACATTTCAAGTAAGGTCAAGCTAGTCACACAGCAGTTCTCAACCTGTGGGTCATGACCCACAGGAACCGTATTAAAGGGCTACAGTATTAGGAAGGTTGAGAACCACTGAGCTAGTGTGTATAGGGATATATTTAGAACAAAGGAAATCCAATTGCAGAACCCATGATCAGTCAGAACCCAGGACAGGTAGCTAATCATTATTTCCTCACATCTGGACTCAACACAGAACAGGGATCACAAAAACTAAGAAAATAGCACCAAAAAGAAACTATCACCATATTCTGGTTTTCAAAATACAGTCTAAATCTGTAGCTTGGAATCCATATGCCACTGTGGCTATTCCGTTAAGAAAGCCATAAAAGATGCAAGTGGATTGATTGGAGGTCAACTAGAAAGATTAGAATAAAATCAATATTTTTCTATACAAAAACAGACTCAAAATTCAGAACACCCTAATGGATTGGGGTATGGGTTCATGGTGCAGAATAATCATGAAGACGACACATAAGGAAGGGAAAGGGACAAGAACGGCCACTTAACCGAGTACCTGATCTGTGCCCCATAGAATGCTTTTAAAAAAGGACTATTTCATAAGAAGTAATAGACTTATAAAACTTATCTTTTTCCTAAATGTTAAACTAAATACAAAAGTGATAGATACACATGTTGGTATCCTCATAGAATATGAAGGGAGTCAGTGTTTTTGACTCTTCCATTAATTTTCTGAGTTGAATAGCAAGGACAACAACCAAGCCCTCCCAATATAATCCTTTGGTGTCTCTGCTAGAGACAGAACCCAGGCCTAGATGGAAATGATTCATTTAGTTAATCCCAAACTTGGACACACATAAAGGAACATTTGAAAGTTGTATCTCTGGTCAATTGTCTATAAAAGTTTAAAAAGTTATAAATGAAAACTGAGATTTTTGTGATATGAGTCCTTTCTTTCTTCTCTCTGTATTTCTTATATGTAAAAATGTAGCAGGGGAAATTCTGCCTTTTGAATCTCCTTTCCACTATTATCCCAAACAACCAAAAAAAAAAAAAAAAAAAAAAAAAAAGTTGTTTGCTTGAGCAAGCCTGGGGTATGCACCCTGCTGTTCCACGGTTATTAACCAATGATTCATCAAGTTCTCATTTAGTCAAGAGAAAATTATAAAAACGAAACCATAATGAAATCAGCACTGACAATAAGTTATACCAAGGAGCAGGATTTAGACAGTTATACTGCTATTTTTGTCCCTTGCTAGTGCCTACAATTAGCATTCTGGATATTGGTCAGGAATCACTCACCACTGAGAGTGATTTTCCAGGTGTGTTGATGGAATAAGGGAAGTTTCTCAGTCTATCTCTGCCTTCTAGCATACTTCTTTGTCTGCTTACGGTTTTCATGCCAGAGAAGGTTATTTTAAAATCCGAAAACAGTTTTAGAAAAGCAGTGGCACCAAAAATGCATGAAGTCATTCTCAGATTACTCTGTGTCGTAGGCAATAGTCATAATCTTGATTGCGATCTGGTTGAAGCATAAATACAACTCCTCTAAAGTGCTGCATCGGGTATTTCCAGAGCAAAGATCCAAAAGTTTGGTCCTGTGCCAACCACCACTACCAAACATATACACATAATAACATTGGCTATAGAGGAACATAACACAGAACGACAGAGGTCTGAAGCTAACAAGCTAGCCTGAGATTGGCAGTGGGGAGTTAGGACTTGAAAGGGAGCGAGCTCCTCAGTGCCAGTTCATCATGGGCAGATATGCTTGCCTCTCCTCTTCCTTCTTTAAAAAGGAACACAGAAATGAATAAACTTTGAAGAGAATTGTAGGCATACATGGGGGGTATTAGAATCTTTAACAATATTCTGGAAATCTGAATGTACATGGAATTATGTTGATAAAAAAAAGACCACTAGAAAATCTAAATGGGAGTGAAAGCCAAATGCCCCAGTAGAACCCTAAGGTCATCACATGTAGGCATGAATGCAAGAGTAGTTCCTGAAGGCCATGTCCAGGTCTTAGCATGCAGACCTCTCAAGAGATGGGGCTTCCATTTTCAGATCCCAGCAGGACAATCTCCCTCTGGTTTTACATGTATGACATAGGCACAGGTGTGACTGACTATCCCAGCTTATTCACATGTCTAATCCACATTCAAGATAAAGGTCTTAGATGCAATATTCCTACTAGAGGATGAGAAACGTGGGGGATATCCTAGAATTGTGCCTACACAGTATTTAAAAGTGAGTGTGGGGAGGAGATGGGGCAAGATGGCCAAACAGGTCCCTCCAACAATCATTAGCTATAGGAATAACAAATTGAACAAATATCCAGACAAGAAAACATCTCCATAAGAACCAAAAATCAAGTGAGTAATCATTGTACCTGACTTTAACCTTATATCAAGAAAACAGGCACTGGAGAAGATAGAAACGTCCGTCTTGCATTGCCACGGACATCTCTCCTCCATCCCTGAGTGGTGCCTCAGGAGCAGTGGGTGGAGAAAGAGTCTGTGTGGTTAGGGGAGGGAAAGAGAAGTAACTAGGATTTTGCAGCAGCACTCAGGCTGCCCTGTCATCGGGGGACACAACAGGGTAGAATTCTGTTGGCACTGATGGAGGGAAACAGCCCTGGCCAAAGGGGAATCCTCTACCCCAGATAAACATGAATTCAAGAAGCTTGGCCCAGAATAAATGTATAAGTCAGGCCACAAAGACTGTAGTTCCTGGGAAGTTTCTGAGACTAAGCTGGGCTTGCAGCCTGTGGACTTGGAGTGCAAATGACTAAGTAAGATACCAATGGTGGCAGCTGGGGGGACCATGCACTGCCCCTTTCCCAACTCCAGGCAGTGAAGTTAACAGAGTTTCTTCCATTGGGGGAAAGTGAAAAATACAGAGGACTTTGCCTTGCAACTTGGGTACCAACTCAGCCACAGTAAATTAAGGTAGTAAGCAGATTTCAGAATGCCTGATGCTAGGCCTCAGCTCCTGGACAGGACTTCTATACCCACCTGGCCAGAGGAAACATTCTCCCCTTCCTTAAATCCCATGAATATGAATTCATCATAAGTGGTGAAATGTGATTTTATTTGGACTTGTGTGTCTAGGTATCACAATTATCATAAATAAGTGCTTAGCATTGTTATGAAAGAATCTTTGTTCTGTTTCATAGTGGTGGGGAACCTTCCTATTTTGAAAGGGAATGTGCAATGCCTTTCTCTCTTCAAGTTATCTGGCTACCTCTAGACTTTTTCCCCACTAAAACTTGTCTCAACAGCATATCTTATGGAAGGAAAGGAAAAAAAAAATATTCCCTGAAGCTGAGAATTAGCTTCACTTTAAAACTGACATCCTTTGAACACTTTGACCTATCAAACTTGGCCTATTTTTTGGAAACTTTTCCTTTTCTTCCTCTAAGAAATCTATTTTAAGTTTTAAAAACATCAACGGATCTGCTTTTTGGTCACTAAAAGTCACTGACTGATAGTTTATGAGATTAAAATGTCAGATTTTAAGAATTCCAAAATGGTAAAGCCTATTGATTTACTAGTAGGAGTATGCACATAAGCATTTGTTTTTATCTTTTTAGTTGATTGGTTTCAATTAAATAACTCATTCCACGGTTCAGAACTAAATGGAACTTCATCTTACTTTCCAAAAGATTAAAGGGAAAATGTCTCATACCTTTTCTGTTGCTGTAACAGAATTCTTAAAGCTGGGTGATTTATGAAGAAAAATGGTACATTTTGCTCACGATTCTGGTGGCAGTAAAGTCCAAATTTATGGTTCTGGCATCTACTGGACTTCTGGCAAGGGCCACATTTTTTGTCAAGCCAGAGACGCAGGAAGGCAAGGAGGTGTATGCAAAGAGAAACAGAACACAGAAGAAGCCTTATTTTAGAAGAACCTACTCTTCATTCCTGCAAGAGTGGGAAATCAATCCTGCCAGTTGTCACCAATCCATTCATGAGGACATATCACCATGACCCAAATACCTCTCACTAGGCCATACCTCCTCAAACTGTCGTATAGACAGTTAAACTTCAACACAAGTTTTGGTGAAGGTGAACTACATCCAAACCATTTACTGGAAATCTAAACATTTCCAAATATGGCAACGTTAACAACTGTTCAGGCTATAGACCTGGAAGTGTTCCTCAGCTAACAAGAGGCCATATCCCTATAACAAGCAGAGGAGAAAGTGCTTTATTCCTACAAAGCATAGATCCTTGACTGAGTCACTTAGCTTGCTTACTTTTCACATTTGTTAAATGAGATTATTACTGAATTTCATCCATACAGAGTTATTAAGGGGATACAAGGGAGCTCAGAGGCATTAGAATTGTGTTTCACATTATAGGATTGTACTGAAAGCATACAATTAAGAGCTGGGCTGAGGATTGTGGCAAAGTTTCCTCCTGATTACCATTTATGTGACTGAGCAAAGTTTTCCTCCTGAGGCCATTTATGTGACTCAGCCTTGGATTCCTCGCCTATAAACGATGGCGATATTAGACAATGTGACTTCTCTATCAACTACAACATTTTATGACTGAATAATTGCAAGATGGGCACATTTATGATTTGACAAGTAAGTTTGGGTAAAATGATGTCTCAGTCTCACATAACACATCAGGGGCAAGACTTAATCCCATGCGCCTTCACTTGGCCATCTCAGTTAGCTCGTGGATACCTCATGCTTCCTAAATCAGTCAACAAAGGTCTATTGAGGATGGCTACAAGCCAGGCAACAGGTTAAGCTTAGAATTAAAAAAAAAAAAATGTTTAAAACTTATTAAAAGCGGATTATGTCTTTCATGGTTCTCATCAATGCAAACTTTCAAAATAAAACAAAAGTAAATTATTTGAGGAAAAAAAAAAATCACAAAGTATATTTAAGCGTACCAGTATCTGAGTTCGCAGACCATATCTCCGGTGTTTCATTGGCTTGTGCAATTGTTTTCTTGCTTTTATATCCTACCACATTCTTTTAATAAGAATAACATTCTCTGTCTCCATCTTAATAATACAATGCAACTCTTACACAATAATTTATTTAGTCCTTGCAAAAATGATTAATCACCAATTTTTATAGCAATTTATAGAAAATATGGGAATATATATATACATGTCATCTATTTTTAATACTTTGTTTTATTTTGTTTTTGAGACAGAGTCTCATTTTGTCACCCTAGATCAAATGCTATGGTGTCACAGCTCAAACTCGGGCTCAGGAGATCCTCTTTCTTGAGCCTCTGGAGTAGCTGGGACTACAGATGCCTGCCACCGTGCCCTAGCTAGTTTTTTTCTATTTTTAGTAGAGACAGAGGTCTCATTCTTGGTTAGGCTGGTCTTGGACCAAGATTGCTCAGGCAATCCACCCACCTCAGCCTCCCAGAGTTACATGAGCCACCTCACCTGGCTCCTCTATGCTTATAAATTCATATTTATGTGTTTAATTTTTCTTTAAGAATTGTATGGGGAAAATAAAAGTAACAAACACATTTAGAGGCAGACTTCCTTCCATGTTGTTCTATGACTAGGGGGGCTTTTTTATGACTTCCATATTATCAAAATATTAAGGATTATTAAATCCAGGGCTGGTGTCTCAGGGAAAAGAAGCTCAGAGATAGATTTCAGAGGAGACTTCTCAGCTCCTCCCAATAAATGTTGTCTATACTCTTGCTAATACCTGACATTTCTGAATAGAATAAAACTTTCCATCCACAAAACACAAAACTCCCAGGAAGAAGCAGAGCATCTAATTTTATTGCTGTTGGCAGCTAACAAAGACAGGTTTGAGAGCAGATCGCAAGCAAAAAGAGCCCCCAGGGGCCCCGACGCCAACGGAAGGTAGAGATGGACACTTTCTCAGAGCAGAATCAGGAAGCAGAAGCCAGAATACAAAATGCAATAATTGTATCCAAAGTTAGGTGGTGAACATGTTTGAAGTATCCCCATTGAAGAGACTGAAGATTTAGTTTAAACTGGCCTCTCAGGATCCAGTTTTCATTTATGTTTCATTTATTTCATATTTTTATGTTTTCATTTTGAAGATGAGCATAGGAGAATTTGTTTCATGAATTGAAAAATCAAAAAAAAATGACAAAAAATATCTTCCCATCGGAAAACATTTTCAGAGATTAAAATATTGGTTCCTCAGGTTAGTATTTCTCAATTAGGAGTGTTCGGAAAACTTTTCCCCCTTGAGAAACAAAAGATAAATAGGAAGACCCTCAGAGAAAACAACTCCTGGGAGTGACCTAGTCGTTCCCATTCAGTCTTAATCTATCAGACTCAGAAAAGGAGAGTCCAGAAGGGTTTCTAAGGCTTCCAGGGTGGATTTTCAAGAACTGTTCAGCATGTAATTGTGCGTAGGACTTAGGAACTCACTGTAGGAATGGGCTATGTATCCGACGGCTAGGTTGAAGGGAAATGTGTCTTTGGAAATTAGTTTGGAAACAAAAATGTAACATCTAAGGCATACTGGGATGGGCACCTCAAGACCCAAAGGTGCCTATTCTCAGTGTCCACTGTCATCAGAATCACTTATGACAGCTTTAAAATTACAGGGGCTTGGCCCAGCCCAAAGGAAAATCCCCTTTTTCATATAAAGCTTACTAGGTGATTCCGATGCACTCAAGTAATTAAGAACTTCTATTCAGGCTGAACAGATAATTATGTAATGACACCTCACCTACTACCCTGGGGGAAGGGGGGGGGACATTTCCTCCTCTCTACTACTTCTACCTTCAGCTGTAGCATATACTGGACATGTCAAAAATGTCAGGAACACTCAGAATGTCTATAAAGCTCAGACTTTGCTCAGTTGTGACGAAAATGTCTCCAGAATCTTTTCATGGGTTTTCTCACTCTTAAAATGCTTCATTTTCAGAAGAAATATGGAAAAAAAATTTTTTTCTTCCAGAAAATCTAATATTTGCTGGACAAGATAATGGTGGTAAACAGAACAAGAAATAGTCATATTTTTGTATTACAGCTAGGGCACTTGTGGACTGATCCAATATATAAAATGTCAAAACATTTAAGAATCATGGAAGAGAATGGTTGAGTCAAAATATTTCAGCTTGACAAGATAAATATTTAGACAGAACAGATGTTTATCTTCTTACTAGAATTAACCAATGTACATTTCTGATAACATAAGAAAGTATGTGCACTGAAGAAATTTGGAAAATATTGAAAAGTAAGTGTATAGAAAATACTAAATTTTAGCCCCAACTAGAAAGTAAGGTCCACAGTGCCTCGGGCATTGCTGTAACCACAATACTGTGACTAGTTCCTGGTACGGTGATGGCTTATTCAGTAAACATGTATAATACAATGGGATTGAAGAGTCAACGATAATAGTGATATTTTGACAAATTTCAAATAGTTACAATCAATTCCCTCAAACAATAAACATCTCGTTATATAAGGATTCCTTACTGTTTCATTCCATGAAAGAAATTGTTACACTAGAATTAAAAGATCATGAAATCTTCTTTGTAGAAAACTTGTACCAATTTTTATGTCAAAATATTGCTTCAGATTCCCTTTTTATTTGCTTCTGCACTTATTAAGAGCCCTAGTAAATTGACTTTTTATTTTCAATTTTTTGTGATTAATAACTTTGAACATTTTTTGACTATAGTTATTTGTATTCTTTCTTCGGTAAATGCCTGGTAATTTTCTATTTACTCATTTCTAATAGGAGAAAACTCCCATTTTAAAAGTAAATTGATAACAAGTTTGTACATAAAAAATAAATATGTTCTTTTCTCCAGTTGATGTTGACCTTTTAACTATTTCATGGCCACATTTCTTAGTATTTTTATGTGATTTTTTTTTTCACCTCTGAAATAAGCTTACCAAGCTACACATCCTGTAAGGCAGATAATTAGTTTAAAATAGACCTCACTTTGGTGAAGGTATCTTTACTTTGAGAAAGGTGATATGAGTTGCAATGTTAAATTATGAATGAAGAAAGTTTTGCTATAACTTTAAAATTATGAGAAATTTTTCACCTAATAGAACTAGTGATTTATAGAAGTGAGTTATAAGCATGAACAATTTTTTTTGTTTTTTGGGTTTTTTTTTTTTGCATTTTTGGCCAGGGCTGGGTTTAAAACCACCTCCGACATATGGGGTTGGCACCCTACTCCCTTGAGCCACAGGCACCGCCCATCTTTAGTGTAGCTCTTAGATAGCTGATATTTTACTATCATTCTTCCATGAGATTAAATTAAGCTTAGAAAATAAACATTTTATGGCCATATTTCCAAATTTAGTGGCCTTATTTCCAAATCTGCCTTCTTGATTGATATTCTCAATCTCCTACTTCTGTTCTCTGTCACCTGTCCTTGGGAATGACCTTTAAATCCAAGCCCAGTTGCCTTTGTAAAGTAAATTCTGAATTCAGTACCCTTGAGAGAATATGAATGCTACAAAGGCTGCAGATGTAAGCTTGGACTTCTCTACTTAACAGCTCACTCCTTTTTGTCCTTATTTTTGAACTGACAATAAAATTAGCTAACATAAGAATTCAGTGGAATGAGTTACATTTTTAAGGGAAAATGAAGTGACCCTTCTTTAAAAATTATCTGTAGGGTGCGTCCAATTCAGGAGACTGAAGAAAGGATAATCCTTTCAATAGATGGTTTTGGGAAAATTGATATCCACATGCAGAAGAACACACTTAGGAGAAACAGATTCTAAACCGACTGTTGGAAATACTTCAGTGGGAAGAGATCAGGCATTTCTGAGACAGAACTGGCAGGTGTCGTTCCAGGACCTGCTTCAGGCATTGCTTTGAGGGTCCTGGGTGCAGCATTGCGTGAATCAGGAAGCCTTAAAACCACCCTGATCAGAACAGGATGGAGGCAGGGCAAGCTCCAACAAGTTAGAGCAAAGATGGTGGGAAAATAAAGGGTGTCACCCTGATTCCAGAAAAACACCACCCCTTGTTTAGCCTGTTGCTTAAATAGAAGAGCAACTGAACCCAGGTGGCCAGTTCTCTTCTGCAGGGAGACCTGCCTCTGCTGTCTGTGGAAATTTGCTATAGTTTCTGAATAAGTCTTATTTTCACTTTTATTCTGTAATCTCAGTCCTGAATTCTCTCTTGCACAAAGTCAAGGAACCACATTGCCTTTATGTGGCTCCCAGCATGGGGATCATTTTTACTTTGTTTTTTGAGGCAGTCTCCTTCTATTGCCCCGGGCAGAGTGCTGTGGCATCATCACAGCTCACAGCCATCTCAAACTCTTGAACTTGCGCAATTCTCTTGCTTCAGCTTCCCAAGTAGCTGGAATTACAAGTGTATGCCACTTGAGGCAAGAGAATCACCTAAGCCCAGGAGTTGGAGGTTGCTGTGAGCTGTGACGTCACAGCACTCTCGAGGGTGACAAAGCAAAACTCTGTCTCAAAAAAAAAAAAAAAAAAAACCCAAACACAAACAAATAAAAAAAGCCATGCAAGTGTATGCCACTAAGCCCGGCTAGTGTTTTTTCTGTTTCTAGTACAGACAGGGTGTTGCTCTTGCTCAGGCTGGTCTTAAATACCTGAGCTCAAGCACCTCGGCCTCCAGAGTGCTAGGATTACAGGCACATTTTTACTTTCTTACAAATGGTTTCTAGGTTGTATGATCCATTTTTACAAAATGAGGGATGAGATATCTAAGCTTCACAAAGGCAGAGATTTTATTTTTCTGCAAATGAAGACTCCGGTGGAAGATACATAATAAAACAAATGCTGGTCCTCTCTGGATGAAGCCGTGTTTAGAGTCTTATTCCCACGGTGTGCCCAGAGGAGGGCGCCATAGAGCTTCCAACAGAGGTGTACGCAATAGGATTTAAGTGCCTCTGTGTACTGAGATAGGGCTCTTTCTGGAAAACCAGAGCTTTGGAGCATGTTGCCTCTCCTAAACAAGTTTTATCTATTTATTTTTTTACGTTTTTCTGTTTTTGTTTTGTTTTTGTTTTGTAGTTTTTGGCCAGGGCTGGTTTGAACCTGCCATCTCCGGCATATGGGGCCAGCAGCGCCTTACTCCTTTGAGCCACAGGCGCCACCCTATCTGTTTATTTCAGACCACCCTACTAATGTTAGCTTTCCTTTTTTACTTCTGCCATGACAAAAAGACAAGAAAGAAAAAAAAAAGGAAAACCATTATAGTACATGACACAGATAACCTGTTAAATGTGACTGACAGGTATGACTTGTTGGCTACTCGACTAACGACCTTCAGTGTGAATCTCAAGGTAGGTATGATTACCGGTTCACCCACATCTGCTCCCCAGCACACTCTACAAAGCTGAACAAATTTGAGTTGCTATTGCTCATTGTCTGGCTGGGGCTGGAGTGTGGACTACCTTAGTTTTCATGACATGAGGCTCATTTGGCTCCTTAGGAATGTAGAAATTCTTGTTCTTAATTGTAAACCATGCTATCTTCACAGAGAAAGGTAGTTCTTTTTCTCTTAAGATTGAAAGCCAAGCAATTTTAACTAAACAAAAACTCATATGATTTGGGTTGAAGTTGCAGAAAGAAGAGCCAAGGCCCTTAATATAGACCACTGGAATGAATGTCTTCAGGAAAAGACCTGTCCTGTCAGATTAACTTTAAATATTAAGAGTTGAACTATGCCAAGTACTTTATAAATGTTGTATGAATTCTTCTCACCAAGAGTAAGATAAGAAGTGTTATGTCCTTTTTTTGCAGATGAAGAAATTGGAGTTCACAGGAGTGATTCGATATTTGATGTATCCAGGGTGGTCTCTATATTTCCTCAGGTGAGGTACCTGGTTGATTGGGCCCTTTGGTCCATGTTTGTGAGACTGGAGCTCTTCATCCCATCAGAATTATCTTTCGGACTCTGAGAATACAGGAAACATAGATGTGTCCAGTTGCCCTTATTGTTTGAATAGGTCTTCAGATAGTTTTGTTGTGTAGGTAGTCTGAAACCAGAGACTGAAGGGCGCCAGGTTAAAAATTAGGGCAGACTAACGCTTAAGTTCATCTTTAAGAGTGGCAGCTGAAGAGTTAACTAGAATAATCAGACCACAGTCATAGCCAGATATAAAAGCCAACACTGTTTTGGTAGTATGAAAAATTCTCCCAATGACTTTTTCAATGTAATTATCAGATGACTCGATAATAGAAAGATTTGTTATATAATGCCAAATACGTGGGACTACAAAATAAGGTAAACTGAACTACCACAGTTAGCTGTTTTAAAAGCTGACAGCAGATTAGACTCATTTTACAACAGTTTTTAAAAATATTAATATCCAGGACTCATTGCAAATCAATTAACCGTAATCTCCTGGGGAAGGCTGCCATGGGTACATTATTAAAGCTCTCTGATGATTCTAATGTGAGGATATGGTTAAGAATTACTATCCCAGGGCTAATAACTGTCCTAAGTGAAGTTCCATCTGTCACTTGATCAGGCAATTCTTCTCTGACTTTTAACTGCATCAGAATCTCCTGGGAATTGTATTAAACCACAGGTTCCATCTCAGCAGGAGTAGGGTGGGGCTCTATAGGCTTCATCTGCCACAGGTGTGACGGCAACGCTGATGGGTTGAGGTGGGCAGGAAGTAGCAAGCACTGGTTCCCAAATTTGGCTGCACGTTGTAATAACCTGGGGTGTTTTAAGAATTAGATTCATTGGGTCCTGCCCATTGAGATTCTGATTTCATTGATCTGAGACATGACCTGGGTTTGAATTTTTAAAAGCTCTTTAGCTTTTAAAATTCCAATAGCTTCAAAACTTGAGACCACTGCCTGAGAGAGCTTACATAGATTGCAATAGCAAAGGCCTATTAAAAAACTATGTATGAGGAGAAGTTAGAAAAGTACCACTTGCAGCTGAGGAGCTGATCCACAGACTGGTTTCACAGCTCACAGCCCAAAACTGAAGATCAAGATTTCCATTTTCTCTAGAAGACTTGGAAGCTCTGCGTCCATGCATCAGCATTCTCCCCTGGTAGCAACCAGGTAGAGCTGAGTAGAACCTGCCCCCTTCAAAAGGTATGTTGACTTTTCAATTGCCAGGCTCTACCTGTCCCATTTTGTTTGAGTATTATGTGCCTCATCGTGTGGACAATTGAGTTTGAGACCCCTGGGTTATGCACTGCCTACTACACTAACTCCAGGCCACGTGGCATGACTGGAGACTCCCCGGCATAATCGTATTTAATCCAGAGTGACTAAACACAAAGTGAATAATTAGCCTTCTCAACAGAATTTTTAGACATTGCTCTGGTATTTGTATTAATGAGCTGTCCTTCCCCACAGCTGCTATTCAGTACAATCTGAGGCCACACAAGTAGTAGTACACATTAGAGCCCACAAAAGAGTTCATACATTGCAATTCCTAGCCCACTGCTATACTATTTCTGTGTTTTAGGATAATAGGAACTATCCAACAGTTATGAGAATTAAATCAGATAAGACATAGAGCTCTTGAACATCGTAAGTGTTCACTCAATGAATGCCAAGCTGCTATTATTACCCATTTTGTATCTATACCCTTCACCCGTACATAGTGGCTAGGTATGTCCAGTGTAGGTAAAATAGCTCCCTCCAGAGACTATAAACTTGGAGTAACATTTCCTATCCTATTAAAGAAAAGGCCAGGAAACACTTTAATCCATTAAACCAATGAACCAAAATCAAAAAGAACCAAAGTGAAAAGACTTTGAATTTATAAAGCCCTAATTCATTGGGGGTTATGGGGGGGGGGGAACGTGATGTCTAGCAGTTTCAAATTATGCCCAGTACCTTATCTTTGTACTGACCACTCTTTTGTGGTTTTTGGTTTTTCCCTCTCACTAGTCTGAGTTCCTTCAGAAACAGTAGCTCTTTCTCAACTCTCCCCACTGAGGGGTTTCCACTTATGTAGGTAATCAATAATGCCATACTGGAAGAAAACACAAATAAAGCCATGTCAGCTCATTCCAGAGAGCTCTGGTAGCTAAGGCGGGCTTGCACTGTATTTCTCAGAAGCTGAAAATCCTCCAAAAATCTATGCTATCATAGTCTGCTGACAAAGGATCTCATGTTATTAGAGATTAATCCGAATGAGCCCCTGAACACCTGGAATTACATCTTTCTACGTTCCAGTTAGCCAAAAAATAGTTTGTGTAGAACCCAAATGTTAACAATATTAACAGGCTTGTTGATTTTTCCAGAACTACGCTTTGCAATTTTGCAACTTAGTTTTCATTGAAACGGTTTAACACTTACCCCTCGCAAGCATCTTTCATTTATATCTTTATCAGGCCTTTTGAGAGTAAACATTTTCAAATGGTAAAGAGGAGATCTGAGCCTATTTTGAGAAGTGTTCAGCTACCAAGCTGATGTAAACATAATATTTAGCGATCTTGAATTGTCATAGAAATTACTTCAATATCAAAAAAATGTATAGAACGTGCTTCAGAAATAAGCAATGAGCTTCCATTCATTTCTTCATGAAAAAGAAAAAAATCTTAAATTATGTAGCCAATCTAAACTATCCCTAGTCTGGACAAAAAGATAATTTTTACAATGCTCACAACACCCTCACGCCTTGCAAACTCATGGGATTTTTGCTAGGGTTATTAAAAAAAAATGAGGTAACTTTTCTTAGTCATGCATTTGCAATTGTGTTTGCATTTTCTAAAATATGCTTCTCTTAAAATCATAACGGTATCCTTCATTGAAAAATTGAAAAAATAATTCATTTTCTAAGAATTCATTTAACATAAGAGCAATCAACCATATTGTGTGTAGGAGGCTCAGTTTATGTGAAAATTCTCTGCACCCCAATTTTTAGCCCTAGGCAAGCTGAAAGTCTTAGGTTAAGGTTTCCAGAGAGTATAACACTGTCTTTAGACAAAAGGGTGGGTATCTTTTGTCATTTAATCCAACTTCACTTACTAAATGCAAGAGCTTAGCGATAGCTCAGAATGACCTTTCAAAGGCTATTTACTAGCAAGAGCTAGAACAAGAAGCATAACCCTGGCACAGACCCTGCCCTTTCCACTACCATCTTCCCTGTCTGTTGAGAGACAGTCTTCACTGGGCTCCTACATGTCTTGCTGGGGGTGCAAAACTTCAAGGTCCTGAGTACTCTTTCACCAGGCCTTTTCTATTTATGCAGTGATGTGGCTGGTAACCTTGAGAGGTGAAGTAAGGTCTCCTTTGGGACAAAGGGTAGGCTTGCTTACTGCTTGCCACAAAAGCTCAGTGTAAACTCACAGCATGCATAACATACATCTGGCGCACACTGCCCCCCCCCCCCACGGGACTTGGGGGCAAGGGACATCAGTGCAAATGCTCCACGCTCATGCTGCTTGTAGTGCCATGAGTACTAATGGCACTTCTTTTTTAGATCCAGGAATCTCACATCTATGCCAACATCCTTGAAACAGTAATGGGCTAATTTATTAGCTTGTAATAAGAGTAAAATCAAATCCTAGGCCTCACACTGCTGGATTTTAGCTTTAAAATTCGTATTTAGTGTTATTATAGCAACTGATTTGGTTATAATTACTCAGAACATATTAGATTGGCCAATATGAAAAGAAAACAAAGGCTATAGGGTATGTTCCTATTACTCTGAATTTTAATACATTTTATGTTAATTTTGGTTATAATTATTTGCTACTGAATTTATATTTTACTAAAATTAAGGCTAACTAATATATTCAGATACTAAGAAGGGTTAAAGATTTTTAGTTTTAGACAGACAGATATTTCATAAGCAAAAATAAAATATGCAGAATTTGTCAAAGTCAGTGACTATTCATCATGGATAAAAATAAGCTATTTATTTCTGAAAGGTTTGAATATGTAAGTTGGGTGAGTTGACAAAAAAGTTTCTGGCTGAGAAAATTGCATTTTCAAATGCAAATATAAAGCCATTTAATCAAGGTTCAAAGGAAATTTAAAACAAACCATGATAGTTGGCATTCTGTAGAACTTGTAGGTTTTTCAATGAGCTCAAAAAATTAATGTAAAATGTTAAGTACTGAAATAAAGATCAAGTTATTTATAGCATCTCTGAAATTATAGAGGACTATCTAGAAAATCGGTGGGTACTCCCAAGAGCTCCCAGTCTACCACCCAGGCTTCCTTCACCCTCATCATGACCTGTGCACAGAGGTTTCCCTCGTGCCATGTCCGGGGTCAGGCTAACAAGATGGCAAAAGGAGGCATCATTGTTACAGGCCTCATGCCCGAATGCCAGGTTAATGAGCAAGTTAAAGTTTCAGCCTCTCCACTTCCAACCTGGAGGATGACATCGGGCAACTTACTTTGTTCTTCCTCGTGGAGTTATGAGGATTATGGAGCTGCCAGATTTAAAGGACTTAGGCATCTGACATAGATTTAATAATAAATATCTAGTAAACAATTCCTAATATGATTAGCATGCAAATGTTAAAATTTTTTTCAGTTTAATTATTTGAAGCATAGAATTTAGAATTGCAATGAATCTTAGGCTTGATGAACCTAATCTCTTCACCTTGTATATAAGAAATTTGCCCCAAGGGTAAAAGCTATTAAGGCCTGTCATTTCAAAGCCTTTGGTTACAAATGCATTATACCAGCCTTGGGTCTTTCTCTAGAATGACAAGGGAAATCCTCAATGTTTCTTGGCCTCTCTGCCAACTGCCTTCATCAACCCCTGCCTTTTTGTTACTTGAAAAGATATATGTATATATATGTAGACAAGTAATCACACACTACATGATGACATTTTGCTGAAAACAGCCATATAGAACTGTGGTCCAACTCCACAGTTCTATAGAATTATAGAACTCCATTATAGTTCTGGAATTATAACTCCAGTTCTGGACTTATAACTCCATTATAATTCCTCTATACAGGTGTTCCATATTTTATTAATATCTTTTCTGCCATATTTTATTATTTGTTTAGATACACAAATACCATTTGTGTTATAACTTCCTACAGTACAGTATACTCTGTACAGGAATAAACTGGTGAAAACAATACTGACATTACAGGACACAGGGTATTTATTTTGTCAGCTCTCCAAAAGGATAAAGTACTTACTGGCATTCAAACAATACATTTAAAAAAGAGATGCTAAAATTTGGATAGTGACTAACAATTTATACTTGTGTTGTTCATATGTTTCATGTATTATTTTTAGGATCTGAATTTCTTGGAAAAATACCCACGTTTTTAACATTTCAACTTATAAAGCATTCCACAGTTTTAGTTGTGGGCTGCCAAACAGGCTATATTAAAAGCACCATGTGCACCTTCCAGAAGTCCAATTCAAAAGTACATGTGTTGGACTTACATTAACAAGTACTTGTGTATTAACTATAGATTAACTTGAGATACAGCACCTCATTTGTTGCATTTACTGTCTGAAGTGGGAGGAACATTTTAACAAGGAAGCAGCTGCAAGAACAATGAACAAATTAGAAGTCAAGCGACTTTCAGAGCTGAGCAGTAAAATGTATTGTGCAACCAACAATTATAATCAGGAAATGAAGCTTTTGATATGAGAGGTGTGTTCTCTGTTTATTATTTTCTGCAGGGAAAGATAGACTTTTCTCTCCACCCAACTTTTGGGGAAACAAAATAGGAGTGAGTCAGGGTGGGAGGCCTGCGGACTCAAGGCCATATGTGGCCCTCCAGAACTCCCAGGACTGACCCTCAACTGAATCTCAACTTCACAGAACAACTCCCTTCATGAAAATTTAGATTCAGTCACAGGGCTGGACTTGAGGATACAGAAGGCAACGTGCTGTCTCACCCCTGCCTGAGGTAGGTTGTTTCCTTCCTCCTCTTCTTCATTTTTAGAGAATACTATGATGAAATTATCAGAACAGCAATGTTATTGCATTCAGGAGTCAATCTGTTTGGCTTTTCTTTGTGTTAATGATTCCTTCAGTATTAATAACACGGGAGAAGGCCTTATTACAATTGCATATGCTTGGCTCTCAGAGAACTAAGAATGTATGGCTTTATTTAACAAATCTGAATCACAAAAACTTAATATCACTTGGGGAAAAATGCAGTTCAGTGTATTGCTGGTGAAGAGTCAAAAATATCATCTTCCTATTATTTAATACAAGTCATTAGGCAAAAATAATCTTTCCTCTCCTCCTTCCTTATTAAAAAAAAGGGGGGGTGCTTTTTTTATTTGTTAAATAACTACTTATAAGCCAAGAAACAAGCATGCTATAAGAAGCTATTTGAGGTGGCACCCTCAAATAGCTCAGTGGATAGGGTGCTGCCCACATACACCCAGGCTGGAATTTTGAACCCAGCCCAGGCCAGTTAAAACAACAATGACAACTGCAACATAAAAAAATAAGTAGGCATTGTGGCTGGCGCCTGTAGGCCCAGCTACTTGGGAGGCTGAGGCAAGAGAATCATTTAAGCCCAGAAGTTTAAGGTTGCTGTGAGTTGTGACATGACAACACTCTACTGACAGCAACATGGTGAGACTATGTCTCAAAAAAAAAAAAAGAAGCTAATTGAATATTCCCACTTGTTCAATATTTGGCAAGCTTGGTGATGAATGCAAGTTCTAGAGCTGGGGATATAGATAAAGCAGTGGACAACACATATAAAAACCCTCATCTACATAAGACTTACTTGGACAAGAGAAAAAAATTTTATATAAAATATACATGTTATGTATTGCCAAATGGTATGGAAAATAAAATAGGGAAAGGGTATGGATTACGTATGTAGTGATGGAAAGGATATGTTTAAATAGGGTTGTAAGAAGGCGTTTGACTGAAGTGAAATTTGAATCAAAATGTGAAGGCGGTGAGCATGTGGGTATCTGGGAGAAGGCAGGGCCAAGCAGAGAGTAGAGTGAAAGCCGAGGTCCTAAGGCAGGGGGTGTCTAAGATGTTCAGGGCACAGCAAGAGGTTGGAATGCACCTTGGATAATATGAATGGGGGAAAGATATTACAGAAAAGATTATTAGGGAGAATTATAGATAGCTGGAAATTCACATTAAAAAAACTGGGGACTTTGATCCTTTCTTTGAATCTGGATGAGCCTAAGGCTGCTGTGACCACTGGAGCACAGGGGAGATGACACCCTGCCAGCTCCAGGTCTTGTCTTTAAGAGGACTGGCAGCTTCTGCTGTGGTCTCCTGAGACACCATAACAAAGGCCAACTCCTCTGCAGGACAGACCATGTAGAAAGGCCCAAGACCATATGGAGAAAGAGGGGAAATCAGTTGAGCGCAGCCTTCAGTCAGCCCTGCCAAGGCATCAGGCATGTAGGTAAAGCCAGCTATGACCCTATAGACCCACCCATGACCAGCTGAACACCATCAAGTTACCTGAGCCAGCTATGACCCTACAGATCCACCCATGACCAGCTGTACACCATCAAGTTACCTGATCTACCTGTGACCCTACAGACCCACTCATGACCAGCTGTACACCATCAAGTTACCTGAGCCAGCTGAGACCCTACAGACCCACCCATGACCAGCTGAACACCATCAAGTTACCTGAGCCAGCTGAGACCCTACAGACCCACCCATGACCAGCTGAACACCATCAGGTTACCTGAGCCAGCTGTGACCCTATAGACCCACCCATGACCAGCTGAACACCATCAAGTTACCTGAGCCAGCTGAGACCCTACAGACCCACCCATGACCAGCTGAACACCATCAAGTTACCTGAGCCAGCTGTGACCCTATAGACCCACCCATGACCAGCTGTACACCGTCAAGTTACCTGAGCCAGCTGAGACCCTACAGACCCACCCATGACCAGTTGTACACCATCAAGTTACCTGAGCCAGCTGTGACCCTACAGACCCACCCATGACCAGCTGAACACCATCAAGTTACCTGAGCCAGCTGAGACCCTACAGACCCACCCATGACCAGCTGAACACCATCAAGTTACCTGAGTCAATGTCACGTGCCTCACAAAATCATGTTCTGTAAACTCTTGTTTTGACCCCTTAGGTTTCCCAATAATCTGTTCCACAGCAATAGATAACAGAATCAGCCAATAGGTAAGGGGAGGAGGGCAGATGCTGTAGGGGCCGTCACAATCAGAAAGTAACAAACACTGTAAATAAGAAAGTTTACTATTTACCATGAAGGTGGATGTTACCAGCTTGGAAGAGGTTACAAAGATTCAAAAAGGAGAAAATGAATTCTGTAAGGAAGAGAAGCTGTTTTCCATCAAAATATTTGGTGTGGTTTGCCCACCCCAAATGCATATGTTGAATTCATGTTGATGGGAGCCTTTGGGGGATGATCAGATGACAAGGAGTGCCCTTACAAAAGTGCCCCAGAACGCTGCCTTGTCCCTTCCACAGACACGTTGTCTGTGAACCAGAACTTGAGCTCTCACAAGATGGTGAGCAATCTGCCAGCACCTTACCCTGGATCTTAGACTTTTCAGACTTCAGAACTGAGAAATAAATTTCTGTTGTTTATAAACCATCAAGTTCTTGGTATTTTGTTGTAGCAGCATCAACAGACTGCAACAACATCTTATTCTAAACTCTCAGGCAGAGATAGATTTTGAATAACAAATACTTCCTCAAATAACCAGCTTTGTGTGTCAGCTTGGCTAGGCTCTAAGTCCCCAGCTATTCAAATACTAAGTGTTACTGTGCAGGTAGGTATATTATGGAAGTAATTACAGTTCATAATCAGTTGACTTTAAGTAGTGACAATTATCTCTCATAATCTGGGTACGTCTGATTCAGTCGGTTGGGAGTTCTTACTGGCAGAACTGAGGTTTTGTTTCCTAGAAGAAATTCCAAATATAGACACCCCACCCCCACCCCCAATGCCTACAAAAGTGTCCCATCCTGCTCTTCCTAGTATCCACCTTACAAATTCAGCCTTGCCTAGCCAGCTCCCAGAGTTGGATAGGTCAGTTCCTTGCAATAATTCTTTTAACTTTTACTGTTTTTTTTTTCTTTTGAAACTTAACTGGTTGTTTCTAATGAACAACTGGGAAAGCTTAAGCTGTCAGGGAATCTTAAGAAATGATGAGATTCATGCTTCAGCTCTCACACTGGAGTCCCTTGGAGAAGGTGGCCTAGCACAGAGCCCAGGGCACCCTTCCTCACACTCCTGTGCTTTCCATGCCCAGCCCCCATCTCCCTCAGCTCCAAGTTGGTTGAGGAGGAATTCCAAATCTTCCCAAGATCCTCAGTTGAATAGAGCTGAGAAAAGGCTAGAGGCCCTAGGAAGGTTGTGTGGTGAGCTGGGAAGGTACAGAGATGAGGGACCAGAGGGGAGAGACCACCCAAGCAACACGACAGGGCCATAACCAGCACAGGGACCTACCCAGGCTGCACACCCAGAAGAGCCAAAGACCAAGGGTCAGTCAGCAGATAAGCCCCTGAATAACAAAGTTCTTTCCCCCAAAGAAACAAACAATCCTGAAGTGATTATGTTTGGCTACTGTTCTGCACCATCAATAGAAAAACGCAGGGCTAGAAGGTGAAGTTCAATGATACAAGTTTGATTCTGCACACCTCAGATACCAATATACTCCTCTTGAAAGGAGGAGGTTTCTGCTCTGTCTTGTTCTGGAGCCTCTTATCACCTGGGCTGTAACTTTTCTTTGCCTCTTTGAACCTGGGGCTTAAGGAATGAAGGACCTTGGAGCCCAGACCTGAAAGCCCAGAGCCTGGGTTGGGACCTGAACCTCTAGGTAGACCTCAGGGTTTTTTTGTTATTTATTTATTTTG
>CAUYQV010051267.1:0-26733 GCA_963574575.1 Galagoides demidoff | reverse complement strand
GTCTAATTATAACACCCTGGAATTCGTACAATGACGTTGGTGATGATTGTGATGAGGAGGAGGAGGTGGAGGAGATGACCCCATCATGCTGCATTCGTTTTTGATAAATTTATAACGTCAGTAAGCAAAGTATTAGGTCCGCAATGCTCTCAGTGACGGAGTTCTTAGTTTGGATGCACAGCCAGAACAGACTGGATATTTTGTAATATATGTCTTGCTGACTAAATTTACCCAATCAGAGGTCAGAAAAGAATAGATAATCAAAGAGTTAAACAGTGTTGACCAATATCCTTGCTTTTTGTTTATTTTTATTAGTGATTTTAGGTGCCTTTTTCTTAAAAGGAAAAAGAATAACTGATCCCAAGGGCACCTTGTGAATTCTAATACCAACCATGCTACAGATAAAATGAGTAGAAAAAATGGACAGTATGAAGTCTGCTAAAGGAAAACAATATAATCATAAAACTGATAGATTAGGACAAAAATCTACTACAGAATTTAAAAAAAGACTAAGTCAAGTCATTATACTTTTAACAACTTAGTAGCTATAAAAATATAATGATTTAATAAACATTTTAAAAAGCACTAGTAAAATTCAGAAAAATGGTTATATTTCGTCCTCAAAATTATTTTCCTAAATGGAAGGAAAAGATGATTAATGAGTCCAGACAAATTTTAATGCTGTCGCTCCATATTTCTTTAACAGAGCCAGGTGTGGTGGCTCCTCCTTGTCATCTTAGCACTTTGGGAGGCTTAGGCTGGTAGACTGCTTGAGCTCAGGAGTTGAAGACCAGCCTGAGCAAGAGTAAGACCTTGTGTCTACTAAGAACAGAAAAACCAGTCAGGCCTTGTGACAGGCGCCTGTAGTTCCAGCAACTGAGGTGAGAGGATCACTGGAGCTCAACAATTTGAGGTTGTTGTGAGTTATGACGCCATGACACTCTACCCTGAGAGACTCTGTCTCAAAATAATAATAATAATCTTTAACATTTACTGCTCTGCTCAAATTGTGGCCTAAGGGACTGTATGCAACAGGTTGTCCAGATTCTCTGAGACACAGGGCGAGACACCTTTCCGCCACCTACACCTGTTCACAGGTTGTCCCACTGAGAGACGGCAAGCCCTGCCTTGCCGCCATTCTTCCGAGTTACACTAAACCTTGGTTAATGTGTGAGCCATAAAGGCGCACAGCAACTTGCCCTCCTAAGCCATGTTTCAGATCACAGTTAGCTCTGAGGCAATTGGTCTCATACCCCGGGCTGTTTTCCTCTGGACTATTACGTAGCTTGCACTATAAAAGCATAATTCCTGTCCATAACAATTAAAATATGTACACATATTGAATAAAAATCATTTATATTTTGAAATTTAGTTTTGGATATAAATCATACAGGAATCCTCATGTGTTCATAGAGTTTAAAATAATATATTTAACATTTGGAAAAGTACATAGTTTTAAGTCCCTAAATTTAGGAATATGTATTATTAACTATACAAAGGAAATAGTAACATTTAGATAATTTCCACTTTTACCATTTAGAGTATGGCTTTTTAAGGCACACGACAGTGGCCCCGTATTACTATGTTACAGGACTGACTTAACTTACTAAGCTTTACAGACAAAGCTGCATGAAGTTTTGTCCTTTGAATTCACTCTTCAGAATATTAGAATATTCTCAGTATAAAAGTGTCTGGCTTTTTAAAAATAAATGGTGTCTTCCATGATAGTCCAGATGAATTTAATATTAAAACAAAAATGTTTCAACATCAACTTGGAAGTTGTCATTCCTCAGGTAGAAGTGAAAAACAAAAGTAACTCATTCGTATAAGAACACACTTGTATTGTTTTCTATGAAGGCTGCACTTTATTAAGGCAAAAATCTAAACAGTGAGTATAGACAAAGAGCTTTGGAAGTATAAATAAACATCAGCACCCATCATGAGGCTGAAATGGGGTTCTAAAAGGACCTTGCGAAGCCTGCTGATGGCCCAGTTACCCGAGAAGCATTCAATGAACTCTCCTTGGAGCCTGTCTTATAACTGGGCTACATATTCGGTTTTTATTGTATGAAATCCTAGAAAGCTTGGATAGGGAAGGAATCCCATAGATTCCAGGGCCCAGTGCACGAGCAAGAAGGGGATTCTCAGGGCTGGACTTGTCAGTCTCATTTTCATGCGCACGGTGACTGTGAAAGCAGACGCGCATCTCACCTTGGGACTTAATCCATCCACTAATTTATACGGTCTGAGGTGTCAGACACAATCGCCATGGCGCTCAAAAAACAGAAGGGGGAGAAGGACGAGCAAACACCTGATGGGAGAGCAAAGGCTCCAGAGGTCAAGTTAGGAAGATGATTCTCCCCCCGCCCCCAGCTCTAGCTTCCCACCCCCTTCTTGGCTGACAGCTGTGGAGGTGACAGATTTGAGCACTGCGTCCTGGCTGCTGAAAACCGCCAGCCTCCAGGACAACCGCAGCTTCTTCCATGGCTACGTCTTGATCTCCCCGGAAAAGAACGAGGCACTTTCTTCTCTCCACGAAAAGCCCTTGAAACTTGGCTGAGGGTCTGAACCCAGCCAGCGTCTGCTCTCCAGTCTGGCCCTGGCGGGGCACATGGCAGAGGCTGCCGGAGGAGGCGTCGTCGCCACCCAGCTCTTTAAGTTCCCTCCCAGCCTACGCAGATCTGCTGAAGTTTGGGAAGGGGCCCTGGTGTCCTCGGGATCCCATCTGCACCTGTAGTGTGAAGAGCCGCAGAAGGAGCGCGGAGGAGCACGTCTGCCTCTCCCCTTCCGCGGGTCCCAACGCTTTCCTGGCTAGTTACCTTCCTGGCCTCCTGGGCGCCAGTGACCTTCCCTCTAGTCTGTACCCTATTCTACCTTTGCTCAATGGTCTAAGGCAACATTCCATTATTCTGTTTGGTTTCTTTCTTTCTTTTTTTAATGTGAAAATTAGCGAAGGTCTCCCTTCCTCTCCCCTTGCTCAAGTCAGAGTATTCATCCATTCAGCAGAGAACGCAAGGGAATGTTCTAGCTCAAGGCCTCTTTGCCCCAGGACTCCAGATTCCAGAGCTTGGGAGAACTGGAACTTTGAGGACAGTGAGGTAGAGAGACAACTAGAGAATCAGGAAAACTGGCTCTCTCTCTCTCTCCCTCTCTCTTCTTTCCCTTCCCTTTTCTGCACTGGTGGGTCTCTGTGGTCACCTCACATCGCGCTTTCCTCGGGGACCCCCTGCCCATAGTCCCGTCCGCCCCCTCGCGTCCTGAGCCGGAGCAGCTCTGCGCCCAGTCGCGGGTCGGTCCTCTCCCGCCCCCTCCCGTCCACACCCACGTCCCCCACTCAGCGCAACCCTCTTTCCACTTCATCTATTCGCTAGCGAAGTTTTGAATCCCCGGGGTCTTCACCGTTTCCTTCCCAAGTCAGGCAGAGCATCTCTCTAAAAGTAGGAAAAGGTCTCCATCAACTTCGCCATCGCGGACTCCCCGGTGTCAGCGGGCGACTGTGGGAGCACACACCTGCCTCCCGCACAGGTACACACGGCTAGCGAGGAGCAACGCCTCAGGGTGCGTTAAGCTCGCTTGCTACAGCCGACAGGGACGCGCGGCGCGGGCAGAGCAGAAAAAGAATTTCAAAATAAGCCTGGGAAGCAGGGACCAGAAAACAGGGATTCAGCGCGCGCGCGCACACACACACACACACACACACACACACACGCTGCTGCTCACAGACCAGGTCCACCCGAAAGGCGCACACTTCTGAGGACAGACCATTGTGGATTGCACTGTACGTAAATCTTCACCGAGGCACAATTTTCTTTGGAACCAACAATCCCTTTCGTCCACCGGACTTCTCAGTACCATAGAAACCAGCCCAGTGCACTTGAGGATGGGGACCGTGGCACTGCCGGAGCCTTCAGCCCCCAGCTCTGTCTGCAGAGACCCCCAGTCAGGTGCGGCCCCCAGGCCAGCAGAGCAACAAGCGGGCTGTCGGCAGGAGGGCTGGGTCCTCTAAGCCCTGTCCCTGCGCGGGTCACCTCTCCCTGGTATCTCCCCCACCCCCCAACCCAGCCGCCAGCCCGGCCAAACGAGCGCAGGGGAAGGGGAAAGCCGAAGGAGCGACTCACCCCCAGCTTCCTGCTGCGGATTTTCACGTAGCCCTGCTTGACTATGTCGTTAAAGTTGGAGGCCATGGCCAGCGCGTCCGGGCTCGTCCGCTCCGCGATCCGCTTTCCGGAGTCGAGAACCGCCGTCCTCCGCTAGGTCCGCTCGGGTCTCGCATCCAGCCAGCTGCCGCCAGCAGCAGCGCCGCCGCCGGGTCCTCCCCGAGCTCCTGCTGGCGGGGACGCGGGGACCGTGGCAGGGCCGCCGCGGACAGGGAACCGGGCCCGGCGCGGGGAGCGGCGCCGACCCTCCGCGATCCGGTCCTCACCTTCGCCCCCCGCCGCCAGCCGAGCGCCGCGGCCCGCGCCGCCGCCAGCTGCGGGCGCCCCCTCCGCGCCGCCGCCCCCGGCAGCACCCACGGGCTGGCGCCTCGCTCGGCGGCGCACAGCTGGCCGGAGCGCACCCTCGCGGCTCCCCGGCGCGGGGGAGGGGCGGGGACGGGGGGCGGGCTGATTCGCCGGCCCCGCTCCCTCCCCCGGCCCGCGGGGCGGCGGGGCTCCAAGATGCTCGCAAGACGCGCTCCTTCCCTGGCGACGCGGGCGGGCCGCGCCGCCGCCACTCCGCGCCCGGTACCGCGCCCCACCCGGCCCCTGCGCCCGCCGCGCTCCCCGGGTGCGGAATTCCTAAGGACACGGTCCTCGTTCCGGGGCTCTAAATCTCCAAACTGGACACGGGGGAAGGGGCGGTGGGGAGACTTCCAACGCCAAAGGCGAACTGGAACGACACGATTGTTTGTTTCAGTGTTAATGTGCATTTTTATCCCTGAGCACACGCGGCCCTTCCCGGTCTTTGCCCGGCTAGACCTGAAAATCGACGCCAGCCTCTTCCCGGTGTACACAAAGAGACCGATGGTGCGCATGTGTCTAATCCGCCCGCTGCTGGAGAGACTGGCAGTCGCGGGAGCAGCCGGGCGCCGGCGTCCTCCACTGAGGAAGCCCAGGAGACGGACCCGAGCGGCTGCCTTACGCGTGGCTTTTGGTTAACGATGATGGAAGTGGCTCCTGGCCCTTCTCGGGGGAGATGGAAACCATGGCTGTTACCAGTGGACGCGAATGATTTATGGATGTCTTCAACTTGTAAAAACAAAAGAATGGAGAACTTTCTCCCCTTAATGTGGGAACACATGGTTTTTAAAAAGGTTCTTCCCCATTGTAAAGGCAATTTAATTTAAATATACATTATTTTATAAGATTCAAGGAGAAGAGAGGGAGTAATGAATTTTGGCTGGAGGCAATATATGGGTTTTTACTGTAGGCTAGACCATTGGGTACTTAGTGGCTAAGGATGTTTCTAACTGAGAAGAATGCATAAGGACTGAACATTTTTTTATGGTGACTCAGCTTATAAAGTTTATATTTAATAAAAGTTCAAAAATGCTGCTTATTTCCGTTCATTACGGCAAACAAATATTTTTCCAGGCTCTCATTTAAAATGTGGTAGCAATATTTGAAACTTAAGATTGAGTACGTAAGATTGGGAAACTGAACTTGATGGGGAGGATATATAAAAGCTTGAACAGCTGGCTAACATGCCCTTGAGTCCAGTCAAATGACCATCATTCCAAGGGGAGATTTTTCCCTCACTCTTAGCAAGAGTCTCCACCTAGGGCCCATGTAACCCAATGGGAATTCTAACTTGTCTTAATAGCACATTATTCTTACTCATTTCCTTCCTTCCTTCCCACCCTGCCTCCTTCCTTCCTTCCTTCCTTCCTTCTCTCTCTTCATGCAAAGTACCAAATGCTGATGCAAATAATTACAGTAACAGAGCAAGGTCCCTTACCCTCTCATTCTGGAATGGGCTCAAGCTCTTACCTTCTTGGCAAATTTACATTCACTCGCTATTAACTCCGTGTAATTCCTTTCTCTAAATGCTTGACACTTGTTCTTTGTTACATTGTTTCATTACTCTTGCCTGACATTTTTTTTATGGAGACTTTATGTTTGCAAATGATTGAAATACATTATCTTTGCAACTACCTATGTTAGATAAAGGATTTTGTCATGTACTAGATAAGGAAACTCAGAGCTGTAAGTTCAAGGTTGGCTTGTGGTCTATCATACATACCATGACCACTGATATCCTTCACCATTTATATAAGCTGTTTTCATGAGTTAATTGTGAGATCTTTGAAGTCAAGAATTAAATTTGTCTTGGCAACATTTTTAATGCTTACACAAGGGTCAGGTATGGTAAATGTGGCTTTTAATGAGTGTATAATAATTGTGCCTACACGCCAATGCTTAGTAAGGATTTTATAATACCCTAACATTATTTAAACATTCTTCCTTATTTCCTTCTTATTTTTAAATTTTTGATTATAACAATGAGCGTGCATACGTATTCCTCTTTTCATGTTTGTTTACTTACCTCTTGAAAACACTATGTTGTTTTTCATGAAGGTTTTTCCAGTTCTGGATTTGGGAGATTGTATTCTCATGGCATCATTTAAATATATTCACTGAAATCCCACCTGTCCTGTTGGCTGTTAATGTGATTTTTAAGAATTTGACTACATTCTTCTTTTTGTTTTTTTGCAAGAATAATTCTTAAGTGACGTGCCTAGTCTACTGAATCCCATCAAAAGGCACAAAAAGTCTGGATGTCTGATTGATGAGGAGACTAAAGTGCTGTCAGCCTGACTCATACATTATAAAATTATAAAACATTTGCAAAAATATAAATTATATAAAATCCTTAAAGTATATAGAATCATAGTATTTTTCATCCACATTACACCTTATAATTTCTCTGGCTACTGGTGAACATTGCTTAGAGGTATTAGTTCCTTAAGAATTGCAAAGTTGTGATTTTCTACTTTGATCTTGTTCTTGAATTTCTGAACTGTTATTCTCTTTCTATAAAGAAAAGGAGGAAACAAATAAAACTTCCCATTGCAAACTACAGAACTGCCCTGAGACAGATACTCTACCACCAGGGTAGGTTATGCTTGATTCTTTATCAACCATTTTTCAGAAGTATCAAATGGGCACTAGTCAGCTCAGAATGAATGCTGACTCCATTCATGGAATATCATCTTTAGAACTGTGCTTTTGTATATATGTTGTATTTGTGTTTCACAGTCATTCTTCTTTTTATTGTGTGAATAATCCAATCTGGAGTAGAAGGAGCTGCTTCAGTTGGCATTTTTGTGTTTCCAAGGAGCTGATTCAGTTGACATTTTTGTATTTCCAATAGGTCCTCATGGACTTTGCCAGCCTTGTGATCAATCAGAAGGTATCCCACGCTCATCTTGTATTATACATTTTCATCTCCAGGCCTGGAAATCATTATTTCTCTTGAAACCTTTGTTTATTTTAAGGGAAAATGAAATTCAGCTCCCACAATCTGGTTGCTAGGGTGTTCTAAGATTTTCAGTTACAAAGCAAGGGAATATTTTTATTTTAGAAATATATTTTAAAAGAAAAAAAATCTCAGTTTTAAAGGATATTTCCAATTCAAATGAATGTTAACACATTTCATATTTAAGGATTGCTTCTTTTCCTTTGAGGTTTTCGTCATTTGAAATGTTTACGAGTTTCCAAAGTCAAACCTATCAACGAGGCACGGTGAGTGACACAGCTCCAATTTCTGTGTCTTCCTCAGTGTTTTCTGCCTTTCTTTGTTTTTCAATCTCACTATTAAATTTCTCCCATAGGATTCTGAATGCCTTCTGCATTGTTTTGATGTTCACTGAGATTCTTGAGGACAGCTATTTTGAACTCTCTGTCTGAAAGGTTACGTATTTCTATCACTCTGGGGTTGATCACTGATGCCTTAATTTGTGTGATGAGTGTTCTTGATGCTTGTTGATGTTTGCCAATGTCTGGACAGTAAAGAGTTGGGCATTTATTCTAATATTTGCAGTCTATGCTTATTTGTACCCATCCTTCTTGAGAAGACTTTCTAGGTGTTCAAAGGGAATTGAGCATTGTGATCTAAGTCTTTTGTCACTGCAGCTATGTTAGCACTGGAGATGCCCCAAGGCCAGTAATGCTGTGAATCTTGTAAATGGTGGCACTGGCTTGGTGGGTCTGGGTAAAATCTGAGAGAACTCCCTGAATTACCACACAAAAGCGCTCTCTTCCCCAACTTCCCCACAAACAGGGAAAGGAGTCCCATCTCTGTGCTTGGAAGCTTGGAGTTGCGAGAGGTGAGAGGTGTGGGTACCCCTGTGGTGGCCACCCCAGCTGGAAGTGTGCCAGTTCACAGTCTCTGCCCAGGCTCCTGGGGAGGACTCTCTGGCTACTGCTGAAGTCTATTCAAGGTCTAAGGACTTTTTATCACCAGGTGGCAAATTTTGCCAGGGCTCCCTACTCCCTTTCAGGGTAGTGAGTTCCTATGTGCCCCAGGGGGTAGGTCTAGAAATGCCCCTAGGAGCTAAGCCCTGAAATCAGGGGCTTACGAATCTGCTTGGTACTTTATTTTACTGTGGCTGAGCGGGTATCCCAGTTGCAAGACTAAGTCTCTGTACTCTTTCCTTTCCTTTTCCCAAGAAGAAGGAGGATCTCCCAAGCTCTGCTGCCTAGATTTGGGAGGGGTGAACAGGCATTCCCTTGGCCCCCACGGCTGCCATCTTATTGGGTCACATGCACACCAAGACCACTGGAGACTAGTCCAGAAAAAAACAAGGACTAACCTAAGGATTGCAGTCTTTGTGGCCTGACTGCCTTTCCCATTTCTTCCAGGCCCAAGGCTACTTTCGTTCCCTGGTGGTGGAGCCAGAACTCAAGTTCCTGCAGCCGTGGAGGGAAGGACCCCTCTGTCCCGGCTGGCCTAAATTGGTCTGTTCCCTCCATGGGGTTCAGCAGAATCTCTCTGCGTTCCGTGCTCTCCTGTGACAGAGTGTCCCTGAGTTCCAAAACTAAACCCGGAAGTTCCATGATTGCATCATTCTTCTCCCTCCCCCAAAATGTAGATCCTCTCTCCACCCAGCACTGACAGCTGCCGGAGGAGCAAAGGGCGTGGGCAACACAGGGCTGAACTTCCCGCCCTCTCCAGTGCCTCCCTCCTAGATAGAGTGTACGGGGCAGGTACCGAGACGGCTCACCTGACTTTTTGCTCTTCCTAAGGTGCTTTCTGGCATAGGGAACTGTTCAAAATTTGGTGTTCCTGTGGGCAATAATCACAGGAGGGTTCTCTTCATCGAGTTCTGCCCCCTACCCCAATCTAATTCTCTTTGTAGGAAACTGTTTTTCTTAGTTTTGGTTTATCTTCCATTGTTCCTTCTTGACAATATAAAGACAAATATGTGCTCCTATCTATGTGGTCCTTACCAGAAAGAAAGCATACTGTGCACCAAATTATTTTTCTGGTGGACAGCTTTCATCTGTGCCACAAACATCTCCCCTTTTTTTTTTTTTGAGACAGAGCCTCAAGCTATCCCCCTGGGTAGAGTGCCATGGCATCACAGTTCATAGCAACCTCCAACTCCTGGGCTCAAGCGAGTCTCTTGCCTCCACCTCTCAAGTAGCTGGGATCACAGGCGCCCGCCACAACGCCTGGCCATTTTTTGGTTGCAGCCATCATTGTTTGGTGGGCCCGGGCTGGGGATTCGAACCCGCCACCTTAGGTGCACGTGGCTGGTGCCCTAGCCGATTGAGCCACATCTCCCCCTCTTGACACGACCCCTTGTGTAATCCCTCCTTCTCAGTGTGGGCTGGATTTTTTGACTAACTTCTACGGAACTTGGCAGAAGCAATGGAGTACCCTTCCCTGATTAGATTATAAAAAGACTGTGGGGGTGGGGGCACCTGTAGCTCAGTGAGTAGGGCGGCCAGCCCCATATACCGAGGGTGGCGGGTTCAAACCCCTCCCCGGCCAAACTGCAACAAAAAATAGCCGAGCCTTGTGTCGGTTGCCTATAGTCCCTGCGACTCGGGAGGCTGAGGCAAGAGAACCGCCTAAGCCCAGGAGTTGGAGGTTGCTATGAGCTGTGATCCCCTGGCACTCTACCAAGGGCAAAAAAGTGAGACTGTCCTCTCTAAAAAAAAAAAAAAGGTTATAAAAAGACTGCGGCCTCGGTGTCAGGTCATCTCTGCCGATTGCTGGCTCTGGAAGCAGCAGGCTATTACAGTGTGAGCCAGACTATGCAGGGGCCCACGTGAAGGAGCTGGGATGTTGCTAAGGCTTTCCAAAAGCCATCTCAATAAACTAAAAACAATGAATCCCCTTCAACAAGCCTTTAGATGAACATGCCCAGGAAACACTTTGGAAGGGAATCTGAGCCTGATCAGCCCACCAGCCTGCTCCTAGATATTCCTAAACAAAGAAACAACAGCAACAAAAAAAAGCGATAAGATAAGAGATGTTTGTTTCTTCCATCTGCTAACTTTAGGGGATAATCTGTTATACATAAATGGATAATTCAAATAGATTGTGGTATGTGGAAGTGGGGTGTTGCCTTAACAAAAACCATTAAATTTACGAATGGTTATGGAACCATCAGTTAGTTTGAGAAGAGTTTTTTTTTTCCTTTTCTGTCCCATTTAAGTGAGGGGCTTTAAGATATTCAAATTATTTGGCTGCCTCTACCCACGGCATCATACAGAGCAGCCACGTCCATCTTTATAAATGCTGTATTTATAACAAAGATTTTTGCATATTTAGTCCATTTATTTAGGCTTATCAGAGGGGATACAGTATGAGCACGTTTCATCCAATGTTTAATATACAATCTTTGACTAGATCTTATTCCATTTGAGTGGCTCAAAAGGTACATACTCCATGCACTTCTGCTTCTGTGTCTTTATTCAGCTGAATAGAATAGTCTGTTTTTATTATAGAACCATGGATTTTAGTCATTTATAATGTTTATAGTATATTTTTAATACATTTCTAAGGTGAATTAACAGGTGGTGATGGAAGTCTATTTCCCATCCCAATGTATACATTATTATTTTCGTTTTTAAAATTTGTGATAACCACTATTCTACAAATTCTGTCTCTCCCTGATTTCCACGGTCTCACTGGAATGGCTTAGAATTATGATTTTTTTTCAGTGAAATTTGAGTGAACGTACATCTTTAAAATTTTAAGTTTTCTCTCTTACAAATAAGACTTTTTGCTTCATTTTTTTCCCAAAGTCATGATCCTTGTTAAAGTATTGCAGCTCCTGACATACGCATCATGCATGTATTTTTTTCAATTCATTCTTTGGCAGATTTTTGCTATCACTAATAATATTATTTCATTCAATTTTATATCTGGTGGAAAATTATATTAGGTTATTTAAATTTCTCTCATAGAACCCTTGCTGTGAGCTCCTATTCTTTACAATTCATTTTAAGTTGATTTTCTTACATTGCTTCTTCATATAAAAATAATTTTATCTCCTGATCAATATTTTCCTATAATATTTTTTCTTATTTTATTTCTAATGGGTGTAACTTCAGGAACAACATTAAATAACAGTTGCTTGAGCTGTGATTTAATAACATTTTTAATAAATGAGAGTTTGAGGAGGGCTTAGTAGTTAACATGTTGACTGTTGACTAAGGTAAAACAGTTCTTTTCAATTCATACTTTAGGAAGTACTTCTTAACCAAAAATGCTTATTAAATTTTACCTTTAGAATCTGCCAAGATCGTAAAATATAATTTACACCTCAATTATGATAAAGTAAGTACATTGGTATGAGTGTTGACCATGTTTGGTTTCCTAAAATACAACTTATTTGATCACGATTAATAATTCATATAATAAAGTACTCTTTGTGGACGGTGCCTTTGGCTCAAAGGAGTAGGGTGCCAGTCCTATATGCCGGAGGTAGCGAGTTCAAACCCAGCCCCGGCCAAAAACTGCAAATAATAATAATAATAATAATAAAGTACTCAGTGTGATGGGTTATGTTACCTATAATTAGTATAGTTAGTTTATAGTTGTATGTCTTTGCATTCTCTGCCTTTTAAAAAAGGGAAATAGAAAATTATGTTCCTCGTTCTACTTTCAGAAATATTTTAAATATAAAAATTGTTTGGACCAGGGAAATTTGACAGAATTTTTTTAATCCCATGTATTTGAGAAGTTAATTCTTTAATTACTTTAAACTCTTTCTGAGATTAATGGTTCCTCCACGTGTACAAATTTTTTCTTTGCTAATGTTAGTGACTTAGGCAATTAAAATTCACAGATATCTTCATGTTTTTTACATTACTGTTTCATATTATATATAGAATTTCAGAAATCACATTGGTATTTTTATGTATACTCCCTTTCTTGTTCCTAATATTTTGTATTCCTCCTTCCTTTCTTTTAATTATGTTTACCAGAGATGGGTCTGCTTTTTCCGATTAATCAACTCTTCATTCTTTGTTTGGGACCTATTCAATAATGTTTGTTTAATAGAGTTGGTAAGACTGGTCATCCTCATTCGTTTCCTTACTTTGGGAAAATTTTCTAATACTGCAACATTGTGATATTATATTTATGAATAGCTTTTGTTCTGAAGATTCTTCTATTGATGATTTTTTTAATTCTATCATGAGCAGATATTGAATTTTATCAAATGGTAAATGTTATTTTGAGACAGTGTTTCAAGCACTTACAAGACTCCCAAGTCTTTCCAACAATTCCACTTGGTTTCCCAAGTTCATTGTCCTGGGAACAAAGCAAAAATTCTGTCTCCAGATATTTCAGTATAGTCAGGTGTTCTCAGGGAAAAACTGGCTGCTTCAACATGATTTCCCCACTTTTAATATGGCTTTAAATATTTACTTGTCTGTTGTGTTCATTTTTTTTTTTTTTTTTTGCTACTCATATATTATCCTATTTCTCTTTCAGGAATTTTGTTTTTAATCCTGAACCTAGAATTTGGTTTTTCCCTTCGTTTCCCCTAATCCTTGTCCGTCTCTTCATTTCTAACTTTCTTCTCTGAGACATCCCTTACACTTGATCTTCCAGACCATAATCTCATATAGCAACAGTAATTTTGCTGTCTTTGACTCATCTTCTAAATATTTAACGGGGAAATCATGTTTGTATTTATCACAGATCTTTTGTCTGCATTAGGGAAGCATCCTTTCACTGTACTCATGTGGCATTTGTACCATTGTATTTTATTCACGTCCATCTGCCCCGACCGTCAGCTGTGCTCCGGGTGGTTTGCTCTGTGTCCTTTGCCTGAACTCGCTCACTTTGGGACACTTTGACATATGAACGGCCTGTCTGGGTGGGAGACAGACTGTGAGTTAAGTGTTCTGTACCTCGTGGACTGGATGGGCAGAGGCAAGCAGGCTCTCAGTCCCCTAAAAAACCTACAAAAAAGTTAGTTGCTCTTCTGTGGGCTTCCAGTTTCAAGGAACGCGAAGTGTCAGCTCACACATTTGTCTGTTTATTTTGTCTTTTTTGAGGTCTGGGAAACTGCATTCACATGAGGACTAGGTCGCCTTGCCCTTTAGGGTTCTGAGGACTTCTGCGGACCCAGCTCTTTCCTGAATAGGTGGCTTTCCAATGTTACCCTTTTGCTAGTTTTCAGATCCCAGAGAAAAGCATGACAACCAATTAATATTTTTAGACTACAAAAGTCTATAGTTTCTGCGTTTGCACCCAACTCTTAAAAGCTCTTATTAGCCACTTGTTTCTGAAAGTAAGAGCTTGGCTCGGCGCCTGTGGCTCAATTGGCTAAGGCGCCAGCCACGTACACCTAAGGTGGTGGGTTCGAATCCCCAGCCCGGGCCCACCAAACAACAATGTTGGCTGCAACCAAAAAATGGCCGGGCGTTGTGGCGGGCGCCTGTGGTCCCAGCTACTTGGGAGGCGGAGGCAGGAGACTCGCTTGAGCCCAGGAGATGGAGGTGGCTATGAGCTGTGATGCCATGGCACTCTACCCAGGGGGATAGCTTGAGGCTCTGTCTCAAAAAAAAAAAAAAAAAGTTTGACTCATAGAAAACACATGTGCTGAAAGCATTAACTTATTGCTTAGTCCAGTTCTTGGCTTATAACTGGGTCACCACACAATTTTTAAGGCAGACTGTCTTATGGTCCATTATTTCACTTCCAAGAAACACAGCATCCTTTCTAAATCACCCAGGAAAATTATAACTTGTTCAGCTGATCAGTGTTGCTGGGAAGGCGTTGTTTTTTCTATTTGCATGGATTTTACATTTTTTAATTTTTGTGTATTTCAAAATTTTCATAATGACTCACATAGGAGCCGATCAGAAAACAGAGAACAACCAGAAATAAATGGCCTATACTGATTTTTGTGATAATCGAATTTTACTTAGACCAAAAGTGGATAATAACCACTGGGCCATTTGAACTAGGCTGTAAGCCTAAGATGCCTCAAAAGTTATCTAGGGTGGAGAATAGGGTGAGACCTGGTGAGGAGCAGGTGCTGATTAAAACATTCATCGTTCTATTCTCTCTTTAATTTTTGTTAGCGTTGATTTGTGACCTTTGTTTTACTCAATTCCATTGGCCGGGTGAATGCACCTCTTGATTGACACAAACTATTTTGGATATGCACATTTTTATAGCATATTTGTAGGATTAATTTCTATTTATGGAATTTGGGGGCTAAAGATTATATCCATAAAATTTATATTTGGCTATATTGCTATGCAAAGATTCATCAGAGTTTTTGAAGAGTGCCTGTGTCTGTATACTCTCCCTGTGCTATATACTTGTATCGTTTAACTGTTAACATGTAATGGGTGAAAAATAGAATTTCAATCTTGCTTTAATTTGTATTTCTTAACTTCTAAGAATGAGCATTTTCCCCTCAAAGGGCAAGAGACCCACATATATATATATATATATATATATATATTTTTTTTTTTTTTTTTTTTTTTTTTTTTTGCAGTTTTTGGCCGGGGCTGGGTTTGAACCCACCACCTCCAGCATATGGGGCCAGCACCCTACTCCTTCGAGCCACAGGTGCCACCCAAGAATGAGTATTTTTCAAATCTCTCATTTTTGTATATATGTTAAAGAAGTTGCTTATCTATGATATTTGTTACAATCATTTTTCCTGTTTGTAACTTTAATTTTTCTTTTCTTTTCTTCTCTCTCTCTCTCTCTCTCTTTTTTTAAGAGGCAGGGTCTTGCTCTGTTGTTGCCTAGGCCAAAGTGCTGTGGTCTTATCATAGCTTATTGTAACCTGGAACTCCTGAGCTCAACATTCTTCCTGCTTCAGCCTCCCAAGTACCTAGGACTACAGCACAGGCCACCATGCTCAGCTAATTTTTTAAAAATTTGCTATAGAAGTAGGGTCTTGCTATATTACCCAAGCTGGTCTCAAACTCCCGGGCTCAAGTCATCCTCCCACCTTACCCTCCAAGTGCTGGAATTACAGGTGCAAGCCACCAGGTCCATCCCTATAAGTTAAATTTGTTTGTCTATTTTTTTATTTTACTATAGACACATTTATTAGACTTCCCTTTCATGATTTTTTAAATCAGATTTCTTTATTTTTAAAGATTTTATTATGTATATTTGAACTTTATAGCATGATGTTTATGGGATCCATATGATAGTACCATGGTTACTTTAGCAAAGCAAATTAACATGTCTATCATTTCACATAGTTACTTTTTTGTGATAAGAGCAGCTAAAATCTACTTTTTCATATTATACATTATAAATAGCTGCTTCTTTGTGTCCTTAGACACACATCTTCCTGTTTCCTACCCCACTGTCCCTACCCCTGGAGACCAGTTTTATTCTCTATCTCTCTATATTTAAAAAAAAAATAGATTCCACATGTAAGTGAGGGCATGCATGCAATGTTTTTCTTCCTGTGTCTGGCTTATTTTATTTAGCATCATTTCTTCCAGGTTCATTATCCCACCTGTCCATCAACTGACCCTTAGGTTGTTTGTATATCTTGGCTATCTTGAATCATGCTGCAGTGAACATGGGAATGCAGATATCTTGACAAGGTGGTAATTTCATCTCCTTTGGGAATATACCCAAAAGAGGGATTGCTAGATCGTACAGTAGTTCTAGTTTGAATTTCTTTAGGAATCTCCATATTGTTTTCCATAATGACTGCACCAATCTGTATTTCCACCAACAGGGTACTAAGATTCCCTTTTTATACATCCTTGCCAACACTTTTTGTGTTTTGCCATTCCCAGGCTGATATCTTCCAATGTTTTTCCTATGCTTTCTTTGAGGATGTTTATTGTTTCATGCCTTAAATTTAAGTCCTTTATCCATCTTGAATCAATTTTTGTGAGTGGAGAAAGGTGTGAGTTCAGTTTCAGTCTTTGACATGTGGATATCCAGTTCTCCCAGCACTATTTATTGAATAGGGAGTCTTTTCCCCAAGGTATGTTCTTGTTTAGTTTATTGAAGATTAGGTGGTTGTAAGATGTTAGTTTCATTTCCTGGTTTTCTATTCTATTCCAAATGTCTATGTCTCTGTTTTTGTGCCAGGACTATGCTGTCTTGACCACTATGACTTTGTAGTACAGCCTAAAATCTGGTATGCTGATGCCTTCGGCTTTGTTTTTGTTACTAAGAACTGCCTTCCTTAGCTATACAGAGTTTTTTCTGGTTCCATACAAAATGCAGAATCATTTTTTCCAAGTCTTGAAAGTACACTGTGGGTATTTTAATAGAAATGGCATTGAATTGGTAGATTGCTTTGGGAATTAGAGACATTTTAACAATGTTGATTCTTCCCAGCATGAACCTGATATGTTCTTCCATTCATTAATATCTCTGCTATTTTTTTTCTTAAGGCTTCATAATTTTCTTTATAGAGATCCTTCACCTCCTTTTTAGGTATATTCCTAGGTATTTCATTTTCTTTGAAGCTATGGTGAAGGGAGTTGTGTCCTTAATTAGCATCTGATCTTGGCTGTTATTGGTGTATACAAAGGCTACTGACTTGTGGACATTGATTTAAATCCTGAGGCATTACTGTATTTTTTGATAACTTCCAGGAGTCTTGTGGTTGAGTCTTTGGGGTTCTCTCAGTATAAGATCATATTGTCAGCAAAGAGGGAGAGTTTGACCTCCTCTGCTCCTATTTGGATGCGCTTTATTTCCTTGTCTTGCCTAATTGTATTGGCTAGAACTTCCAGCACTATGTTGAATAGTAATGGTGACAGATCTTGTCTGGTTCCAATTCTAAGAGGAAAAGCTTTCAGTTTTATTCTATTCAGTAAAATGTTAGCTATGGGTTTGTAATAGATAGCTTCGATCAGTTTAAGAAATATGCCACCTATGCCTATACTCCTCAGTGTTCTACTTAGAAAAGGATGCTGGATTTTATCGAATGCTTTTTCTGCATCTATTGAGAGGATCATATGGTCTTTGTTTTTGCTTCTGTTGATATGGTGAATAATGTTTATGGACTTGTGTGTGTTAAACCAGCCTTGAATCCCTGGGATGAAACCTACTTGATTATGATGTACGACTTTTTTGATGATAAGCTGTAATCTATTGGCTAGGATTTTGTTGAGAATTTTTGCATCTATATTCATTAGTGAAATTAGTCTGAAATTCTCCTTTTTAGTTGGGTGTTTTCCTGGTTTTGGTATCAGGGTGATTTTTGCTTCATAGAACGTGTGGAGAAGATTCCTTCCTCCTCAATTTTTTGGAATCATTTCTGCAGTATAGGAATAAACTCCTCCTTGAAGATTTTATAGAATTCTGGTGTGAACCCATCTGAACCAGGGCATTTTTTTGTTGGAAGATTTTTAATTATTCTTTCATCTCAGTCCTTGAAATTGGTCTTTTCAGGAGCTCTATTTCTTTCTGGCTAAGTCTAGGGAGAGGGTGTCATTCCAAAGATATTGATTCATTTCCTTCACATTGTCAAATTTCTGGGCATAGAGTTTCTGGTAGTATGCAGAGATGATCTCTTGTATCTCTGTGGCATCAGTTGTTATTTCCCCTTTATCATTTCTGATGAGGTTACTAGAGATTTTACTTTTCTATTTCTAGTTAGTCTGGCCAAAGGTTTATCAATTTATTTATTTTTTCAAAAACCCAACTCCTTGTTTCATTAATTTCCTGAATGATTCTTTTGTTTTCAACTTCATTGATCTCTGATTTAATTTTGGATATTTCTTTTCTTCTGCAGGGTTTAGGCTTAGATTGTTCTTTTTCCAATTCCATAAGATGGCTTGTGAGTTTGTTGATGTGCTCTTATTCTGTTTTTCAAATATAGGCATCTAAAGTGATAAATTTTCCTCTCAGAACTGCTTTTGCAGTATCCCACAGGTTTTGGTAGCTTGTGTCTTCATTGTTCTTATGCCCAAGGAAGGTAATGATTTCCTGTTTTATTTCTTTCTGCACCCAACTGTCATTCAACAGAAGGTTGTTTAATCTCCATTCCTTTGTGTGGGGTTGAACGTTTTTGTTGGAGTTGAGCTCCACCTTTAGTGCCTTGTGGTCTGAGAAGATATAAGGTAAAATTTCAATTCTTTTGATTCTGTTGAGGTTTATTTTGTGTTCTAGATGTGATCAATTTTGCAGAATCTTCCATGGGGTGATGAGAAGAATGTATATTCTTTGTCTTTGGGATGGAGTGTTCTATATGCATCTATCAAGCACAGTTGTTCTAGGGTCTCATTTAAGTTTCTTATATCTTTGTTTAATTTCTGTTTAGAGGATCTGCCCAGCTTTGTAAGAGGAGGATTAAAGTCCCCTGATATTGTGGTGTTGTAGGGTATTGTATTACTCAGACTGAGTAAGGTCTGTTTCAAGAACCTGGGAGCATTTAAGTTGAGTGCATAAATATTTAGAATTGAAACGTCCTCTTGTATTTTTCCCTTGACCAATATTAAGTGACCATCTTTGTCTTTTTTTACTTTAGTTGCTTTAAATGCACATGTGTCTGAAAATAAGATTGCAACCCCTCTTTTCTTCTGAATTCCTTTGCCTGAAAAATTGTCTTCCAACCCTTAACTCTGAGTTTTAATTTGTCTTTTGAAGCTAGGTGTGTTTCCTGCAGACAGCAAATGGATGGCTTGTGGTTTTTAATCCAATCATCCAATTTATGCCTCTTCAGTGGGAAATTCAAGCCATTAACATTTATTGAGATAATTGATAAGTGTGGTAGTGTTCTATTCATCTTATTTTGTGAGAGTCCATTGCTTAGTTTTATCTTTTGCATCCTCGTGGAAGTTAGTTTCTTTCCCTTAATTTCTGAGTTCTTCTTTTGCTGTTGACGCATTGTCCTGGTCAGTGTGTAGAACAGGTTGAAGTGTTTCCTGTAGAGCTGGTCTTGTTGTGGCAAATTTCCTCAATGTTTGCATATCAGTAAATGATTTGATTTCTCTGTCAATTTTAAAGCTTAGCTTAGCTGGATATAGAATTCTGGGCTGGAAATTGTTCTGTTTAAGTAGATTAAAGGTAGATGACCATTGTCTTCTTGCTTGGAAAGTTTCATTAGAGAAGTCTGCAGTCACCTGATGGATTTGCCTCTGTAGGTCAACTAGCACTTACTCCTGGCAGCTTGAAGAATGTTTTCTTTTGTCTTGACTTTGGACAGGTTCATCACAATGTGTCTTGGAGAAGCTCTGTTGGAGTCTGCGGTCCAATATCCCTCCAAAAGGAGAGTGTCAGAATCTTTGGTGATATTTGGGAAATTTTCATTTATAATATTCTCTAGTATGGCTTCCATTCCTCTGGGGCATTCTTCTTCCCCTTCTGGGATACCTATAACTTCTGTGTTTGAATGCTTCATAAAGTTTCATAGTTCTGTCAGTGAATGTTCTGCTTTCTCTCTCTTTTTTTCTGCCTCTTTAACTATCTGAGTTATCTCAAGAGCTTTATCCTCTGCCTCTGAGATTCTTTCTTCTGCATGGTCTAATTAGTTGTTGATACTTTCTATTGCATCTTTAAGTTCCCTAATTGACTGCTTATATTCCTTCAGCTCTGCTATATCCTTTCTATATTCTTCATATCGTTCATCTCTTATTTGATTCTGTTTGTGGATTTTGTTTTGGTTATTTTCCACTTTATCAGCAGTTTCCTTCATTGTTTCCATTATTTCCTTCATTGTTTTCGTCATCTGTGTTCTAAGTTCCCTGTCATTTCTGACATTTCTTTATAGGTAGAATCCTCTGCAGTAGCTATCTCATGGTCTCTTGGGGCGGGGGGTGCTCTGGACTGGTTTTTCATGTTGCCATGATTTTTCTGCTAATTCTTCCTCATGAGCATTTTCTTTTCTCTGTTTTCTTCCCCTAATTTTCCTTTCACTTCCTCTTGCTCTTTAAGTTGTCATGCATCTGGCTTAAGGTTTCGACGAGTCAGCTGCTGGTAGGATTGGAACAAAGGAATACATGCAACCACTTACCAGTTCCCACTGCTTTTGTCCTCCTCATGGGGTCAGAAGTCTCATGCTGACTCTCTGTGTTCCCAAAGGGATGTTTCTGAAGCCACAGATGCCTGAAGTCTTCTCTCATCAGTCTGCCAGGTGAGATTCTTATAAGCAGCACACTGGTCCATTGTCCATTTTTAAATTGAGTTATTTGTTTTTCTGCTATTGAGTTATAAAACAGTTCTTTATAAATTTTGGATATTGACCACTTACCTGATATGCAGTTTGCAAATATTTTCCCCAGGTTGCCTTTCATCATGTAAATGTTTTCTTTGCTGTGCAAAAGCTTTTCAGTTTATATAGTCCCATTTGTTTACTTTCGCTTTTGTGGCCTGAGGTTTTGTTTTCTTTTTTTTTTTTATTTGTTTGTTTGTTTGTTTTGAGACAGAGCCTCAAGCTATTCTCCTGGGTAGAGTACCGTGGCATCACAGCTCACAGCAACCTCCAACTCCTGGGCTCAAGCGAGTCTCCTGCCTCTGCCTCCCAAGTAGCTGGGACCACAGGTACCCGCCACAATGCCTGGCTATTTTTTGGTTGCAGCCATCATTGTTGTTTGGCAGGCCCGGGCTGGATTTGAACCTGCCACCTTAGGTGTATGTGGCTGGTGCCTTAGCCACTTGAGCCACAGGTGCCAAGCCATGGCCTGAGGTTTTGATGTGATATTCAGTAAGTCATTGCCAGAGTCAATGTCAAGAAGTGTTCTCCTTATGTTCTCTTTTAGAAATTTTATGATTTCAAGTCTTTCATTAGGTATTTTATCTATTTTGAGTTGATTTTTGTGTATGATGCAAGATAAGGGTCCAATTTCATTTTTTTTTCTGCATACAGAAATACAGTTTCCCCTGTATCATTTATTGAAGAGAGCATTTTTTTTTCCTTATTGTGTCCTCTTGGTGCCCTTGTTGAAAATTAGTTGCTTGTATATGTTTGGATTTATTTCTAGGATGTCTATTATGTTGCATTGGCCTGTGTTTCAGTTTTTATTTTTAATGCGAGTACCATATGTTTTAATTACTATATCTTTGTAATAATATTTTAAATGAGGAAGTATAATGCTCCAACTTTGTTTCATTTTCTCATTGTTGATTTGACTACTCAGGGCTTTGTTGTGTTTCCACATAAATTTTAGGATTTTTTTTCTTTTTTTATGAAGAATATTATTGGGATTTTGACAGGAATTATACTGAATCTGTATATTGCTTTGGGCAGTATAAACATTTTAACAATATTAATTCTGATCCATGAACATGGGCTAACTTTCCATTTATTTGTGTCTTATTCATTTTTTTTCATTATTATTTTAAAGTTCTCAGTGCAAATCCTTTACTTCTTTGGTTAAATCTTTCTTATATATATTTTTATGCTATCATAAATGAAATTGTTTTCTTGATTTATTTTTCAGTGAGGTCATTATTTGTGTATAAAAATGCTGCTGATTTTTATATGTTGATTTTATAACCTACAACTTAACTGAATTAATTTATTTTAACATTTTTGGTAGAATTTTTGGAGTTTTCTACATATAGAATCATGTTATCTGCAAATAGAGATAAGTTTACTTCTTCCTTTCCAATTTGGGTGCCTTTTATTTCTTTTCTTATATGTTTGCTCTTGCTGGTATTTTCAGTGAGATGTTGAGCTAAATTAATGAACAAGGACATCCTTGTTTTGTGGTAGATCTTAGTAGAAAAGCTTCCCATAGTTCCTGGTTGATTATGATGTTAGGTGTGGATTTTTCATAAATGATCTCTACTATGTTGAGAAAATTTCCTTCTACACCTAAACTGTTAAAAGTTTATCAAGAAAGGCTCTCTGAGTTTGATGAATGCTTTTTCTGTGTCAATTGAGACAATCATGTGGATTTTATCTTTATTCTGTTAATATAACGTATCACATTGATTAATAGGCATATATTAAACTGGCCTTGCATGTCAGAGATAAATCTCACTTGGTCTTGATATGTAATCTTTTTGATGTATTGTTTAATTCAATTTGCTAATATTTTATTGAGAATCTAGGTAAATGTTCATCAGAGATACTGGTCTGTAGTTTCTTTTTTGTGATGTCTTTGGGTAGCAAGGTGATGCAGCCTCATAAAATACATTGCAAAATATTCCTTCCAGCTCCACTTTTTTCTTAAGAGTTTAAGAAGTATTGGTCATAATTCTTTTAATGTTTTTTAGAATTTAGTCATGAAGCCATGGTCCTGGACTTTTCTTGGTTGGAAGGATTTTAATTACTATTTCCATCTCTTTATTTGTTAATAGTCTATTTAAGTTTTCTTTTTCTTCCTGATTCAATCTTGGTTATATTTTTCTAAGAATGCATCAATATCCTCTGGGTTATCTTATTTGTTGACTGTTGTGGCTTTTTTCCCCTGATGTTTCTAGTATAACGGCTCATTTTCACGTCTGATTTTACTTACTTCCCTCTTTTTTTCTTAGTCTAGCCAGACGTTTGTTAACTTTATTTTTTTCTTTTTTTTTTAGACAGAGCCTCAAGCTATCCCCCTGGGTAGAGTACCATGGCATCACAGCTCACTTCCAACTCCTGGGCTCAAGCGAGTCTCCTGCCTCAGCCTCCCAAGTAGCTGGGACTACAGGCTCTCGCCACAATGCCCAGGTATTTTTTTGTTCCAGTCATCTTTGTTTAGCTGGCCTGGGCTAGGTTTGAACCTGCCAGCCTCGCTGCATGTGGCCAGAGCTATAACCACTGTGCTATGGGTGCCAGGCCATGTTTGGTTCTTTTTATAGGGAACCATGTGGGTCCTATTGGCGTGGAAACACATACATGCCCTCTCCCCCATGTCAAGACCAAATATGGTCCTTCCCATTAAATCAAGTCTAAGGATTGCAAGGACACTTGTTGATCCTTTGCTGTTGAAATGCAGAAAATTATCAGGATTCTGATTGAAATGATTAATAAGAGCTTTGTTGATAATATCTCTAGGGTGAGCAGTATGAGGGTTACAGCTCCTCTTTTTTAAGGTGTAATTAGCACATTTGATAATGGCTTATTTTGTGGGGTTGTAGGGTATTCTTGTAATATGTTGAATTTGCCAATTAAGAAGGAAGATTTGAAAAGTATTACCAGTATAACACAGGCTATTGCCTGTTTTTAGGTAATTTGAATTGATATGTTAATGTTTTGGTACTTTGATGATGAAAAGTATGTGAGGCTGAAGCCCATTGTATTGACACAGAAAATATTTCTTTTAGAGAAATTAGTGTATCTGCTTATGATTATCTAAGGCCAGAGGGTCTGGAAGTTTAATATTTAGGAGAACTTGTCAATTTTTCTATTGCCTTTTTTGAAGGATAAACTTTGGACTTAGCTAGTTATAAAAAGTATTTTTTGAGATAAATTAAAAAATTATTATTGATAACATACCTTAATACAGACTATTTTATAATATTAGAATATATGTATATATAAAAATATAATCTATAGAAAATTAACCACCATTTTATATTTGATAATATTTGTATATAGTTTTAACACATTGAATAAGCCTAATATGTCTTTTTCAGACTTTTGGAGGCCTTAATATTTTAAAAAAAGATTGAATTTAAAACCCAATAGATGAGCCCAATAGATGTGTTCTGCTTTAGTGGCAGAGAACCTTTTGAAAAGTTTGTTAAATACTAAAGGCTTAAAACATTTGTTCAAATGGGATTTTAAGTCAAAAGGTTCTAAAGGAAGGTAATACAGAGGATTACATGGTTGTAAATTTTAATTTTTGTAAAGTTTAGTTTTTTTAAGTTAGCTAAAATTTTAATACAGACAACTCGGGGATGTTTCTTTTAGGCTATTTACTGAAAATATAAAAAAAATTCCCTGTAGTGTGATTTTTAAATTAAAGGAAAACAGGTAACTAAATTTCATTAATTATAACCAACTAGGTCACGTGCAAATTCCTTCACAAATTTTCCTTTAAGAGTTTTATTTGACCTACACAGACTATCTACACACACATTAAGCTTTCTGTTTTGTCCTGCTTTTCCTTTTTTTAAATAACCAATTGTTCTGTTTGGGGACAAAATTTACTACACAAGATTCTTTCTTACACAATGCTATTTTTCTTTCTATTTAATTTTTCTTACCTTCTAAAAACCACTTTTAACAAAACAGGATCACAGTCTACTATAGAGCTAATTATTCACTTGGCCAAATTGATAATTAGATTTAAAGGCAAAAATCTTATTTTTTGATTAAAGATTTGGTTTTTGAAACAATTTAAAAAGCTGAAGTATTACATTTAAAAATGATTCAGACATTTTATGAAACATAACATGACTTTAAGGTTTTAAGTTGCTGAAAAGTGTTTTGAAACTACAACATAGACATTATTTCTGATGTCTTTTCTTTGTTTTCCTAAGTCTTACATAGCTATGTGGCTTCAAAGATGGCCGTAAAGGACAGGATCTATCTGTGCCCTTACTTCATTTACTAGGTGCAGAGTTTAAGACAGAAAGCAGGAAGATGGGAGCATTCCGTTTCTCTCAATATAGCCAGGGGGCAAAGTTGGAGCAGGGAAGGGGCCATGTGGTCTAGACTATACTTTGTAGCTGTTTTAGGCAAGGAGAATATGTTTTAGACCTTGCTGCAATAATTTACTTATTTGTCTTTAGAATTTAGAGGCCTAAAATCAAGAATATAAGCTCACACTCAAATCCAGAAAGATTTAGAAATATTGTAGAGGTGGTAGTTTTATAATCTTTAAACATTTTAACTTTAATAATAGTTCTTAAAACTAGTTTTATTTATTAAGGAATATTAAAGTCATCTGAATAAAAAGAGATTTCATTTGTTTTTGTTTTCCTGATAAAATACTTGATGTAATTGCTTTTTTTGAGTTAATTAATTAGAGTTCTTTTATATATTTTGATAGTGAAACATCACAGGCACATGATACATGCAGATATACAAACAGACATATAGATAAAAGGAGAATTTATATATTTTGGCTTTTAAACATATCTCTTTATTCAGACTATTAATTTTTTAATAAAAAAATTGTATTTACTTAGAAGCATTCTGAATGTCAACAAAACAACTGCAACTTTTTTTTTTTTTTGCAATTACAGAGTGGTATTCAGTTAACAGAACAACAATTATTTCATACAAGCTGCATCAGAGACAACTGAAGATGAAAAAACTACCATCCCCAAATATAACTAATTTGAATTTGTGCTGTGCTCCAACAAGAACCTGCTTTAAATTTCCATGCCAACTTACAACCCCCATACTGTACCAGGCAAGGTTAGTGGCTATTGAAAATACCACCAGGACAGGGCTATCTAAAGACACATTTGGTAGTGTTCACTACAGAAAAAAAGATACTGTACAGTTTAAAAATAAATCTTACACAGCCTTATATTTCAGTTTTTTTCTTTAAAAGGAGTGAGTTGTGTACAGGGGGGTTAAATGCTTTATAGACAAGAAAAAAAAAACTGCGCTAGAACCAACTTACCCATCCTCATCTTCTTCTTTATCTTCTCCATCCTGTCCATATTCCTCATCTTCCTCCTCTTCCTTCTTTTTCTTGCTTTTCTCAGCCTTGACGACTCCCTTTTTCACTGCATCAGACTTCCCTTTAGCTCAGTATGGAGCAATATCCTTTTCGTATTTTTCCTTCAGCTTTGCAGCCTTCTTTTCATAAGGCTGCTTGTCATCCGCAGCAGTGTTATTCCACATCGTTCCCAGCTTCTTTGCAACTTCACCAATGGACAGGCGGGATGTTCTCCTTTGGTTTTTAGGCGATACTCAGAACAGAACAAGAAAAAGGCTGAAGGAGGCCTCTTGGGTGCATTGGGCTCCTTGAACTTCTTTTTTGTTTCCCCTTTAGGAGGGACATAGGTTTTCATTTCTCTTTCATAATGGGCCTTGTTCGCGTTTGCCATATCTTCAAATTTCCCTTTCTCGTTAGCAGACATGGTCTTCCACCTCTCTGAGCACTTCTTAGAAAACTCTGAGTTGACTGAAGCATCTAGGTGCTTCTTCTTGTGCTCCTCCTGACAAGTTTGCACAAAGAATGCATATGATGACATTTTGCCTCTCAGCTTCTTAGGATCTCCTTTGCCCATGTTTAGTTATTTTTCCTGAGCGAGGCACAGAGTCGCCCAGTGCCCATCCGGCTGTCACTTGCCCCGGCACTGTCTCTATGGAGCTTAATGTACAGCAATGGCTGGGAGAGCCGGAGCCAGACGCAGCCTCCTCACTCTCTCCGCTCTGTAACATTCCAGACGATTAATTTTTTAATTACCAAATTTATTTACTTTAGCAATCTACATAGG
>CAUYQV010051266.1:0-27523 GCA_963574575.1 Galagoides demidoff | reverse complement strand
GGAACATATTCTTCTTAGTGAAGATCTCAAGAATGGGGAAAAAAGTATCCAATGTACTCAATACCATTATGAAACCAATATATAAACACTTACACATTCATACAAATGATAAAACACAAATATAGTCCAGAAAGAAAGAGGGGAGTGGAGAGGAGGGGGAGAGGCGAGTGGAGGGAGGGTATTTGGCCGAATCTCACCTAATGTGCACAATGCGAGGGTACATTTCAAAACAACCAAGAGTATATTATAAATGTTTTACCATAAAAAATAAGTAAGTGAGGGGATGGTTGTGTTAATTAGTTTGACTTAAGCATTCCACATTGTGTATCAAATCATCACATCGTACCCCATGAATGTATACAGTTATGATTTAATGAAAATAAAGTTAAACATGAAAAAACAAGTGTATCTCCTGAGTGAAAGTTCTATGCTTTTTCATGATACAATCCAACTGGTCAAGTAACAATGAAAGGTCAAGTGCTCCAACAGACACCATAGTACTACAGCAGAAAGAGGTGAGAGGAGGCCCTGACTTCCCTGTGCTGGCCCTGACCTTGCCCAACCCTAACAGTGAGGACCACTGAGCCTATAAAGGGGTATGCTTGGAAAGAATAAGAGAGAAATCATCCTGGGAAGCACACACAGTGCTGGGGAATGAACGGGGAGCAGACAAACCAGCTCAAATGACATGGAAGGTTCCAATAGGAAAGGCAGGTGTTCAAAAAGTGGACAATGACATTGAAAGTGCACGTTGAGGCCAGATTCTACAGATCGTTAGTGCAGGCTACGAAGTTTAGCTCGTGCTGTCCAGTGGTCTGTGTCTGAGCCACACAATGTGGTTGTCACTAAGTGCTCCTGAGAAAATGAAATTTCCAATTCCTTTTAATTTTAACCAACCTAATTTAAATAACCACAGGTGTTCAGTGGCCTCTGTTTCAGACAGCCACATCATTGTCGGAGGGGAGTCACTAAATACCTTTCAACTGGTAAGTGGCCAAAAGATGCTGTTTCCATGAATTAAAGTGAAGGTACTGGATTCTTCTCACTGGGGACGTGGAGAGCAGTTTGGTTGAGGCTGTTCGTATCAATCCAGATTCACATGGGCAAAGGCCACACAGCGCAAATAAAAGAAATTATAAAGAAGTCGTTTATTGAACTTGAGTACTTACTAGATAGATGTAAGATACTAGTTTTTCTTCTTCCATGCCTGAGGGACAATAAAATAATTTTTAAAAATAGGTTAATAAGTGCAGGCAGCTGGTTTTGAGGTAAAGACAATTTGGTATTTTTAAAGCCTCTGCACAGCACATACAGGAGAACCCATTGAATGTCAATAAAATCAGTGTAGCAACTTCAGAGTGCTTTACAAAAGCACGAAACGTTGCGTTGAAATATCTGTTTGGCACTGTCTGTTCATAGTAAATGCTTGGAAAGAGCAGAGCTAACATTCCAATCCAGACTTTCCCGGCTTCAAGTAGAGTGCTTATTTTTGTCTATACTCTTTAAGAACATGAGAAATAAATAAAAAACGGAACAATAAAAGAGGTCTCACAAGGGAATCAGGCTCAGCTCATCTGAGGTTTACATCAATGAACTGATATAAATCAAATCTTGGGGCTGGTGCTTTCATATCATGATCTTTATCAGTTTATTTTTACATCTGTGGCTGAGAGAGATTTAGCCTTATTTCCTGAGGTATTAAGTTCAGTTAGAGTTGATTGAATAATGGCTTTGTGTAAGCCACCACATCAGGCATTGTTACAGCTATGGAGAAGAAGTCTCCCCCTCAAATCAGTCTACAACCTTATTGGAGCTCAAGGACCTATCCTACAATGAAGAATGTGTTGTGATTCATTGCTCTGTTTAAGTCTAAAGGAGGAAGGAAAAGAAGACAATTTAGGAAAGATATCAGCAATGGGTTTATGGAGAAAATTAGAACCCCAGAGGTTGGCATAGAAGGATAGTTAAGACACTTGCAGAGCCAGACAAAGGGTCAAGAATATTCCAAATACTACATTAATTGTAAGTAACATCATTGCACTGACACTGTGAAGAGGATTGGAGAAAATTAGTCTTTTTTGAAAGTCCAAATTGGTGACGTATGTCAAGGTTTATACCACGAAGAGTCTTAAAATTAGACGTGTTCATTCAACAAATATTTAGCAAATATCCACTAATTGCTGAGTATTTTCTTAAATAGTAATGACTAAGACACATTCTTTACCATGAAGCTTAGATTTGAAAGGGGTAAGAGACAGTACACGAAACTAATTAGATCGTTTTAATTAAGGTCAGTTCTTTTAGGATATTAAAGATGATGCTTAAGTATTAAGCAGGGAAGCCTGGCACCCTTTAAGGAGTCAATGGAGGGGTTACCTGAGGAAGTAAGTTTAGACTTGAATGATATGTGGGCATTAACTGGATAAAAACAGTTTGACTAGTTGGCGAGGGGAGGAAAGATACAGGGATTGTTCTAGACACGTGCAAAGGTCCTGGGGCAGGAATAAGCTTACGTAATTCAAGGGCCCAGAAGAAAGTCAATTTGGCTGACGTGTGGGAGTGATGGGAAAAGTAGTGAGATGAGAATCAGGGAAGACGGGAATCAGGATGGGGCCTGACGGTGGACACATCAGGCAGGGCCTGTGACCACTTAATGCATTTTGATCTTTACTCTAAAAGCAATGGATAGTCATTGGATGTTTCTCAGATAACACCAAGACGGGAATGCTGCACATCTAGTTGGGATTTTGTTTGCCAATTTTATAAATCTGCTTAGTTGGTTTAAACAGAAAACCTACTAAAAATATGAATTAGTTTACAAAAAACTTCAGTAAAATATATGAGATGATTTAAAGAGAAAGTGAAATGATTGAAGAATATTAGGATAAGAGAATTTGGATACAGAGCCAGGGGTCCCAAGCTGCTTCTTTGGACCCTCTCCTAACACTTGCACTGCTAGGGGAAGGGACAGCAGATTTATGTCACTGCTGCTTGCCTACAGCTAATAAAACTTCAACTTGAGCTGTCTCTCAAGTGTCAATGGCTGTATGCCACATTTTTTCCTCTAAAGAATCTTTCTTCTTTATGTCACTGCTTTCTGAATTAAAATCTCTAAGAGTATATTTGATAGATTCACATACCTTCTGCCTTTAGGAAGCCTGGGCTTTAAAGGTTGGAAATTTCTTCAACTATTAAGAAACCATTTAAAGTTCTTGGGTAACAAAAAAATGCAACGTCCTCAAAAGGGGTTATATTTAATTTTATACAATCTATTAAAATTTTTGACCCCTTTTGAGCAGAAGAGATCCATGATTTCAGCTGTATTTTAAGAAAATAAATCTAGCAAGAATATGTAGCCTAATGGGTGTGAGTTCTGTTAGGTGGTTTCTGCAGTCTCTTAAGGAGGCAATAAGCATCTTAAGAATCGGTAGTAGGACTCAAAAGGGATGTACATGTACAAGAAACATTCTGGGCCAGAGTGTCAGCTATATCAAGTGTGAGCTAATATATTACACTTTTAAAATGGGAAAGATTGTAGACGACTCTTAAGTTTTCAAGCCAGCATGACTGTGAGAATCAGAGAAATTTAGCCCCCCCCCCTTTTTTTAGTAATACTCTTGACATACTCAAGTGAAGATACCCAACAGATACTCAGAAATAAGACTTTTTGGACTTAGGAAGGAGACAAGGGCCAGACAAGCAGACACTGATGTTATTTGTAAAGGCGGGGAACCACTTTTTCATTGGCGTTTACCGCCATTTTCTGGAAGCTCAAATGTCTGAGTTTTAAGGTCTCCTGCCTCTCCACTTAGCACCAGGGCACGTGGGGAGCTGATCTGCTAAGTGCCTGGCCTTGCTTAGCCATGCTTTGCCCTTTTTCATTTTTGAAAGTCAATTCTTGATTAGTCATTTTCCCAACTCTGGTACTCGTGCTGGGCCAGCCTCCGGTGATTCAGGGGGAGGACTCAGGAACTGCAGCTCTTTTTTTTTTTTTTTTTTGAGACGGAGCCTCAAGCTATCCCCCTGGGTAGAGTGCCATGGCATCACAGCTCATAGCAACCTCCAACTCCTGGGCTCAAGCAAGTCTCCTGCCTCAGCCTCCCAAGTATCTGGGACTACAGGCGCCCGCCACAACGCCCGGCCATTTTTTGGTTGCAGCCATCATTGTTGTTTGGCGGCCCGGGCTGGGGATTCAAACACGCCACCTTAGGTGTATGTGGCTGGCGCCCTAGCCGATTGAAGGAACTGCCCCTCTTGAGAAAACAATATTATGGCCCCGAAGTTTGTTTTTGTTTTTTTATGTTGGCTAGGAACATAACAAAATAAACCAAGGCTGGGGAAGCAAGAATCCAATGTACTCAATTCTGATATGAGGACAAATGATACTAGTACATGGTCGGGGGAGGAGGAGTGGGGGGGGGAGAGGGAAGGAGGCAGTGGGGTGTAGGGCCACAGTGTGGGTGTGTGACATACCTCTTGGGGGTGGGACACTATTTATAGAGGGACGTCACCCAGAAAACGCAAGCAGTATAACCTGGCTCATTATATCCTCAATAAAAAAGAAAGAAAAAGAAAGGAAACCAGGAATAATTGGAGGGAGCAAAATATACATATTGCATGATGGAGCATCTGGTGTTGCCAGAGCACACAGCCCCGGGGTTTGAGTTTTACATGTGGGCAGGATGTTTTGACATCAGTGGCTTCGAGAGCATATATGGACCAGCTTTAAAGTGCCTCCTGACCCAAAGAAAGCTTAAAACTCTGGGTCAATGGTGTTTTGACTTTGGGGAGTGACTAGCAATGCTTCATCCACAACCAAGTGGGCTGTTGCTATAGAGGCAATAACCTAAGTAAACCCAGACCTTAAACCAGGGGATTCAGACCACAGCAAAGACAATTGGGCCTGTCAAAAGTGCTCAGGTGGTGGAGACGTGTACAGGAGGCTTAGTAAAGACCTGAGGACATTTTAGGTCGCACCAGGGAACTTCAGCCACGCCGATTTTGGCAAACTGATGACAGTTTTAGCAGTTGCAAGCGGTTTCAGTGTGTGGGCCAATGCAGTTCACTGCACGGGCACCATATGGCCTGGCCTTGCGGGCTTGATCGAGGTGTGCAGAGATGACCAGTTAGTTTCTTTTTTTTTTTTAATTAAATGATAGCTGTATACATTAATGCAAACATGGGGTACATGTAGTGTTTTCATATACAATTTGAAATACTTTCATCAAGCTGGTTAACATAGACTTCATGTCATTTGCTTAGTCATTGTGTCAAAACATTTATACTCTAGTTGTAGAAAAGTTCACTTGTACCTTTCTTAGACAGACCATATAAAGAATATGGGGAGGGGGTGGGGAAGGGGAGGGAAGATGCTAAAGATTTTAATGAGAATTTAAGGTGGCTTCACTCTGCCTGGACCCCAGTGTTCTCATGAGTACAAAGGCTGCTCAGCCTTTAGTAATCTTATTCTAATCACAATTTTATAGCAGTTGATGGTCTCTGGTATTCTCCTTCTAAGTATGTACAGCCCAGCCCTCAGCCAAGGACTTGTGGAGGATTCCCACATGAATTCTGGAGTCTGCCTCTGCGCAGACCTTTATGGTGATCTACTTATCTGAATCCAATTGTTTTAGCTCTTCCCTAAATCTCTACCTCTGCAGTTATGGATTCTAGCTCTACTTGAAATGCTGTACTAGAATTTTCTTAATTTTTCTTAAGCCTGGGAAATCCTAATGTTTACCACGAGTATTCCATTTCTCTTTGGAATTACAGTCTTTTGCCGCTGAGTGTCCACTTCCTGACAACATTTGTCTTATATAGTCTGTCTAGTTTTATAGTTAATTGTGGAAGGAAGGCTAGTCCAGTGCCATTGACTGCATCACTGCCAAAAGGAGAAACATCCGCACTTAAATTTTTTTCATGTCCCCCCAGCATTCTACCAAGGGCGATAAAGTAAAACTCTGTCATACACAAAAAAATTTTCATTTATTTCTTCCAGCTACTTTTCTTCTGTAATTCTAATAAAGATGTGATTATGATTATATAGAATTATTTTAATTCTTTTTATTTTTGCCTCAAACTAGATACATTATTCAATATTCCTTATGATAATTATTAACCATCTGAAATACTTAATAAAAATAAATAGTTGGAGTTGCAAGAGTTTGCTATAATTATATAATCATTAATTCAAAACTATAATTTTTTTCTACTTTGTAACTAATCTCGTTTCATACCATAATTATTGTCCTTTCAGAGACTTGTGATTTAGTCTTTGCTATCTGTCACCCTGAAGTACAATGCATACAGTTGTCTCATGAAAAGCAACTCAATTACAAATGAATCCTTGCAATCTACAGTGGCAAATGTGACTTGTCACTAGTAATGGTAAATATAAGACTCATGAGGAACAGCAGGCAATTGAATGTGAAAAAGGATTCAAGGGATAAATGCTTATTCCTGTCTATTCTTCATTTTAGTGTATCTGTAGACCCCCTTTAACCTACTATCCCCATGAAGTATTTTTGTGGCTTTGGTGAGTTAGTAACTGGTTATAAATATAACTTATCCTTTGATGTAGCTTATGCTTTTAGGCTTATCTTTTCAAAATGTTGACATTACTGACAAAATTCAAACACTGATTCAAAGTCATATTCCTTAGCACATTTGAATTGTGGTTTACATTAGAAACCACAAACTGTCTCCTGTGTCCATGGGGTTTCAATAGACATGGCAGGTCTCTCCACATGTGAAGTCACAAGTACTTTGTGCTAGAGTTTGTATTCCTAATGGTATTTAAGGTAGCCTTGAATTTTGCTTATAGGGAACTCTATTCCTAATTTTAAGAAAACAATTTCTCCATACTAAATAGCTATTGTATTGTTATTATCCTAAGGCCGCCATCACTTGCTGTAAATATCACTAGCATATTTATATGACACAAAAACATTGAAACCTTTTAATTAAAAAAAAAATTTTAAAGGTCACTTCAGAACCCTTTCTAACACAGTATTATTTTCACCAAATTTATCAATTACGAACACTTTCAAGTTTAAATGCCAAGGTTTAAGCCCAGTCTTTGTAACCTTACAACCCATAGATTTTGTTATATATACAAAAGAGTTCCTGCATTCCAATATGAACTATTGATGGCCTTGATAGTATGTCACTTCTTGTCTTAGCAGTCACTGGGAATGGAATAAATTACAACCTTGCAGAGCTTCCATTAGCCCATGGACAAACGATGTTAAATGTATTTGTAATCATCTTTGCTTGGCTCTAAACAGTCCCTGCTCTCTGACTCACTGAGTTGCACATGCCAATCGCATGCTTGTCCTTGTCCACATCCGCGCACCAGCTATTGGCATTCAAAATGCATTTTTCTAATGTAGATATAATCGCAAGATATTTTTTAACTTTCTCCTCTATCTTCTTTTTCTCTTTTTCTTGCTTTTTACTTTACAGGCAAAATAAAACATATATAGTAATAAAACAATGTGTATATATAGATTAAAACCCATTCCAGAACAAGTTGCCGACAGAATTGGAAGGCATGTTACTGCGAATGTTTTAAAATGTATCTTACAAGCCTATAGGTCTATGCATGTTGAATGAGTGTTTTGTATCTGTTGATTTATAGAAAGGATTACCATCATAATTTTAGCTATCATCTTAGTATCCCTAGATGTGATTCATTGAATGCCTACCATCATCAGGTAATGTGAAGGGGACTTTTCTAACTGTATTCATTTCTTTTGTTCTAACAAATTACCATAATTTGGTGACTTAAAAAAACAGCAATTTGGCTCCTCACCTGTAGTACACTGGTTACAGAGCTGGCCACATGCACCAAGGGTGGCAGGTTCGAACACTTCCAGGGCCACCTAAACAACAATGACAACTGCAATGACAAAAAACTCCCAGCAATTCATTCTCTTATATTTCTGGTGACCAGAAGTCCAAAATTAAGGTATCAACAGGATTGCACTGCCGCTCAAGAATATAGGAAATATACTCTTCCTTTCCTTTTCCAGCTTCTAGTGGTAACTGGCTTCTTCAGGAATGTGGCCACCTGATTTTATCCTCTGGTTCCTTGGTCACTTGCCTTTTCTTCTGTATCTGCTTCTTCTTTGTGTTTCTTACAAAGATAATTGGCCCAAGATTTAGGGCGCACACCAATAATCCAGGATGTTCTCACCTCAAGATACTTAGCTTACTATATCTGCAAAGACCCTCTTTCTAAGTATCATAAAATTTATAGGTGTGCGAGATTAGGATATGGATGTATTTGGGAGGAGTCACCATTCAACTCAGTCCATTTATATTATCTATAGTTGTCATAAATATAAAGATAAACTGAGAATGAAAGAGCTTAGCAATTTTCTTAAGTTTGCTTAGATCGGGAATGGTAGGACTAAGATCTTAAATAGAAGCAGAACTCATCCCTCTGAATTTTAATTGTTCATTCATTTATTTGTATCCCTCTCTAGATCTAGTGTTGACACACATTTTCTATGTCATGTTTCCACTACCATGTTCTTGTCTTTAATACTTTAGGTCATCTGATTGTTGAGTTAATTGAATGCATGAATTTACATCAGTAAGTCCTTTATCAATGCTGAGACATGGCCTCTATCAATACCAAAAGCAACTGTATTTACTTTTGTAAGTATTTTACCTGAAACCTATCAAAATTAAATAGCAAATGGCTATTTCTTTCCACAGATATTTAGTATGAAAATTTAATTCCTCAGACTTATTTACTCAAAAAATAAGCTTGTGGTAAGACTATAGAAATAGGAATTGACCACTTTCTAAACTCTTTCCTCTCTGATTTTTTAAAAAAATTATATGTGTGTGTGTGTGTGTGTGTGTGTATTTTGTTTCAACTAAAAGAGAAAACCTATTTATTTCGTCTTTAAGCACAATCACTGCCATGTATTGGTTGGCAGTGAGATTCACTTTGTTGTCTAGTTATTGGTGGTGACTGAATTTAGATTTTTTAATTTTTAATTTTCTAGACAAATTCAATGATAATTGAGCATGGTCAAACACCACGGCCAAATTACTCAGTCACTGTGACAATTGTTTTGTGAATGAATCATTCAGCCTTCCTTTCTCTCCTTTAGGAATCTGAGTTACTCATTTTGATAGCAACTAAAATGTTAGTAATACACAACCTTTGTATTGAGAATAATAAGCTATGAGTTATCTGAAAAATAATTTTCTGAAAACTATTATGTATGTACTCACCATTAAATTGGAACTAAACGGCCAACACTTATGGAAATAACACTCTTTGGAAGTCAAGTAGGTGAGGGGGTAAGTTCACACTTAACAGTTACAATGCACACTATTTGGGTGATGGACACATTTATGACTTTGATTTGAACTGTCCAAAAGTAATTTATATAACCAAAACATATATATACCTCCAATATTCTGAGAATTAAAAAAAAAGATTAAAAAAACCCTTACTGTGTATATTTTCTGAGCTGTTTTCCTTTTGTTGTTGTTGTTGTCATTCATTCATGATCATTTTTATGCCAGGAGCATCAACCATCCAGGTGAATGTTTTGTTATGGACCTCTTATTTGGTTTAGATGGTCTTTCTTTTTAAGGTGCTTCAAGATTGGAATGTCTTATTGGTTTCCCAAGCATTCCTGAGTTTGACAATGGGGCTTTGGATGTGGCAAGGACAATGACAAAAACATTTCTATTGTAGGTCACTAAATAAAATTGGTGCCAGATTCATGGATTTAAAGATGCAGTATTTTGAAGGAAGAGAATTCAGGGACACTCGAGTGTTAGGACTAAAATATAATTGATTTGTAGTATGTCATTGAGGCACTCAGCCCAGATGTACATTCAGCCACAAGAAATCCATTTACATTAATTGGTATGTCTGATGTTCACTTTCTTTATAAAATGTACATTATAATACAACTTAGATGAGTAAGACATGTTGAACATTTGGCTCAATGCCTAGAATTTACATATTAGATGTTCCAATGTTAGACTTACAAAAACTTGAGAGAGGGCATATGATTTCAGGAAGTTTTCTTCATGTTTTTTGTGGAAATTTTGTCAGATAGTTATTATTGTAATAACTTTGTGAGTTGTTCAATACCCTAATGCTTACCCCTCAAGGGTAGAAGCTCAATAAACTAAATTGAGGGAGCCAGTAATTCTCAGGATAGTTTGCATTAATGAAACTTATGACACTGATACATAAAATCAGAATCCTAGTTTCTTAATTTACTTAATATATAATTGCCATTCAATTTGAAGTTATGTGAGTCTTTAATACTTTATCTCTGTTGGCAGATTTCATGGGAAACAAATTTGTAATTGGAATTCTATGTGGAATCTGAACAGGGGACAGTAGATAAGTAGAATTCAAACACCATCAGGCTTAACAAATCTATCTTTACAATAGGGCTGTAACAAGACTGACTTACAAGTTTTGTTAACAAGACTGACTTTACTGTTTAATTTTCTCTTTCCTTAGAACATTGGTTAGATGGGTATTCCATTTGTTTGCTTCTGTTACTAAATTGTTATAATCAACCTCCTCACAGATTGACCTCTTTTTCCTTCAGGAATATTGATGTTTTCCATCTGAGTAGTCAATGTTTGCTTGCCAGGAGCAACTCTCTCTCCTCGTAAGATATTCTTCTCTCTCAGCTCTCACTCATAATTGTTGGTTTTACAGCAAATATCCCAGTAGATAATTTTATGTTTCTTATTTCCATAATTCTTGGGTCACCTCTAATTAAAGACAATACTTAGGTTTTTTTCTTTGACCTTCAGTTCCCTCATTTAAAACAAGAGATGACGATACTGTCTTCCTCATATAATTTTTGAGAGCACAATACAATATGCCTTGAAAGGTCTTTATGTATCACTTGGTCTAAAGTATGAACTCAGTAAATGTTTTTAAAAGTACAATTCTCCCAGTCATTTTTCTATGATTTGATTTGTCATAAAAAGGGAGCCCTCTCAGAGCTAGCATTCATATAAATACACCTTAATCTCTATGTCTCATAATGGGTTCACCCACTATCACGTGAAGAGTGAAAACTACCTTTATTTTGATTAGCTGAGAAAAGTGTTGGAAATGCCTAAACTCTACTTGGTAAGGAAATCTGGAAGTTGGAGCTTTAGTTCCCTACTCTGAAGAGAAACAAAAAATATATATGTATGCCCACATATACATATATATGAATATTCTTTAAAAATGGCTAAACACACTGTATGCAAAGAGGGTAATAATTATTATTAGAAAAAAATGGTTAACTTTGTAGAGAATATGAGCATATCAAATGGGGCAATAAGGTTTTCTGGAGCTGTTGTTGAAACAAATTCAACAAACTTTCATGTGGTTTCTCAGTTAAAAAAAATTGAGTGATTACTTGCTTCTTTTTTTTAATCATTATTATTATTATTTTTTAGAGACAGAGTCTCACTTTGTCACCCTCAGTAGAGTGCTATATTATCACAGCTCACAGCAACCTCCAGCTCTCAGGCTTAGGTGATTCTCTTGCCTCAGCCTCCCAAGTAGTTGGGACTACAGGCGCTTGCCACAACACCTGGCTATTTTTTGGTTGCAGTTTGGCCGGGGTCAGGTTTGAACCCGCCACCCTTGGTATATGGGACCAGCGCCCTACTGACTGAGCCACAGGTACCACCTGATTAGTTGCTTCTTTAAAAATGAAATTATCTTTAACGATGAAATTATCTAACAACATAAGAAGACAAAGTGCTCCAGTTGTAAACGCCTTCAGGTGACATCTCTTGAAAAAGACATCTCCCCTACAGATATTAGAAAATTACATTTTTCTTGCTTCGCTATTTTCATATTCAGCGATAAAAGATTATAGGCTAATGAATCAACAAGTCACTTATCCAGCCTCCTCCTTTCAGCAGCATTACTTTAAATAATCTCTTATTTGAATTATTCAAGAACTCCTACCAAAAGAACAGTGAGGATTATTAGTCAATCTTTCCTACACCAGGCACAATTCAAAAGCATAATAGTCTGAAACTTAAAATTATTTCTTAGTTATATAAATGCTTATGATCTATCATTTTTCTCATGATATGCTTCATGAAATAGTGAGAGGCTAAAACAAGACTTGAAGTTCAAAACAAGAAACCATTTACGTTGAGAAGAAAGCAGCCAGGGATTTATTAAGGAGAGAATAACTTTGAGGCTATTTGCTGCATACATAGGCATTAAAATAAACAAATGCTGGACTTCTTAGAGAAATAAAAAAAGAGGATCTTCATGCAAGCTGATGGTACACAACTTGGCAATCTATTCAAAAGTTTGTTTTAGTAAGATCCAGTCTTCCAATTTGAAACCTCACAAATCTCCTTCTTCAGCCTCCCAGTGGAGAACACTCATCCTAAGTCAAATAATGCTCTGGGCATTTGGATAGAATCAGTTTGATCGAGATGTTGGTCCTAAGTCACTGAGATGGCAAACTGCTTCTGTCGCTCACAGTATCATCTTGGGCCACAGCGTGCGTTAGTCGTTTACTGAGGTCTTTATTCTTATTTGCTTTGCAAGTGCCCTTGGTTCATTTGAATATCTGGAGAAGTTGACTTTGTTCTAAGGGAATTACATTTGCTCAGTCCATTCAGGTGCATTATGTTCTGCCCTGATGTTGTAGGGAAGCACACACAACCTGCACGTGCTTTGGGATCAGATCAGGAGAGGCAGAACATAAGTAGTTCTTAGTAGCCAAAGAGGCCTGGCTAAAAACTTACACTGAAAATCTTGCTTTGGGGTAAATCGATCATATTTTCTTACAGGGAGTTTTTCTAGCAAAATATTTATTTTCCATCACAAGAGCAATAGCCCTAGATGTCTGTAAAATAACCTCAAAAGTATGCATCGTTCATTGATTGTAGGAGCTCAGCTAGTCTTACTGAGTGTTATTATGGGTGGTAATATAGGTGGGCATTATTAACTCTTCCATCATACAGTGTATGCTCTATGGATGCTCAATGTTGCTCACAATTAAATGGAAATAAATTATAAGATATATATATATATATTTACTATGTGCCTAATTGGAACGATTTCAAAATTATGTCTAAAAGCTGGTGATAATGAAATAAGTTCCTGGAAATAGTATTAATTTGTACAATGATAGAATATTTGGGGTATGGGGGGTTTTTTGTATATATATGTGTATATATATACACATATATACATATATACACTATATTTCATATGTCATAAAATATATGTTGTCACACATATGTAATTATTACATACTATATAATTTTTATATACAAAATATGTTGTTACACAAAGCATATGCATTTGACCCAGTTATTCTAATTCTAAAAATAAATTCAATAGTTATACCATATGGCTCATTGCTTCATTACTTATAATAAAACACAAGCTGTCCTCATGCTCCTCTGCCTTTCACAAACACACACTTCACACACGCGCACACACACACACACACATGCAAACACAAGTCCCTCAAATTGGCAGTTCATTAATGGGATCCATAAAAGAATACTACATGGGTCACTACCAGAATTGCAAGACAGGCTGTTATGTCCATTACTTCATTTGCAGAAAACAGTAAAGAGAGCGTCCTTTCTGACTCACCCGTGCAAGTTCAAGTTTCAACTATGCTTTGCCTATGGGTGTTGCTTAGAGGGCTTCTTTTCCTTCTGTCTTTGTGGATTTACATTTCATAATTTTTTTTTGCATCTCAATACTTTTGTAATGAGCCCTGTATGAGAGACAGAGCAGATGTGAGTCTCCTTGGCTGTAAATGTTAGCTAGTTCTGTGTCATAAACTTAAACATGGTACTTAACTTCTGTTTGCTACTTTTCTTTCATTTTTCAATTACAATACAATTGTACCTACGTTATATCCTGATATGTAAAAATGATCCCTGCAATTAGGTATTATTTTGTGTCCATTAAAAATCATGACTTCAAACTGCTTGTGCTGCTTTTAAAAGATAGTTAAGTTATATTATTTTTTAATTAAAATTTTAAAAAATCTGATGAATGGTAAAGATTTTTGGAAGACTATAACAAACACAGTTAAGCAGCAGTTAGCAGTGATTGCCTCTGATCAATGGCAGTGATGGTCTAACAAAGGACAGGAAGAATTTAACTCTTCATTTTAGTCCTTTCCATTTGATATAAAATGTTTACCAAGAATCTCCATGCAACAACATACAAACCTAAGGTGCTGATTTTTTAATGGAACTCTGTTGGCTCTTAGCTTTCTCTCCTCATTTGTTTCCAGTGTGACTTAGGGTTCTAGTCACTCACAGCAGCAGTTCACTGAAAGAAAAGTTTGTGTTCACACCCACCAATATGAGTTGGTGCCACATACAGTGGTTCTCTCGGGGGATGCTCTGTACATTCTCACATGGTGTACTTGGAAAAGAGGTATTAAATAGCCTTAATAAATCCATTGTACCCTAGCCTGTGGCCAGGTCTAGAACTGAAATGTCAAGTTCATGATAGAGAAGGAAGAACAGCAACTCTGTTCACAACAAGAGGAGTCACTGCCATCATCACTGTTTCTTCAGAAATAGTTCTCTCCTACAGCTCATGTGTATTGAGACAAAAATCTGGGGAAATTATGGTCTTTGACCCTTGTATTACTAAGTGAGTTGCTTTGATGTAATACCAATTCTTTTTAGAAGAGTTTACCTATTTAAAATGGTCCTTCCCCAGGAACCCTCAGATCTTACTGAATGTCTCTATGTTTTCCCTAGGGTGATAAAAAATACCAAGCAAGTTAATTGGAATAGAATCATTTCTCTTTCTACAATATTGAGAAATCTCTTTATGTTAGTGGTAGGATTATTAGGAAGTGATGAGGATATGAGCATGAGATTTTTTTTTTAAATTAAGGATTTATCCATTTTTAAAAAAATGCTTATTTTTTTTAAATAAATGCCTGGAAGGAAATGGAATTTATAAATAGTATAATATTTGTGGAATCTATGAAATCAGGGATTCTCTGTTCCACAAAAGGCAAATTTTCAAACAAAAACTAAGCAATGTGCATAGCAAAGAAAACTAGAGCGCAGTTAAATTTGATCCCCAGGGTTTCCACTGATCCTCTTCTGCATTACTTTGTCTTTGAAATCATACTTCAAGGTCATCCACCTGTTTCATCCACTGGGAAGTCAGAAGTGGATCAAAGAAATATAATTTGAGGGCAAATAACATAACTCTTAAATCATTACTTTCCTTGAAGTAGAAGGCCTTCTATTATCCCAGGAATTAGAACAGAAGCCATACTGTCTGTAACGATTGGAGCTCTGAATACATGTTTATAGCATAATAGATGCTTAATAAGTAAGTGACTACTTAAACAAATGATATTAATTTTTTTGCCAGTGTAACAAAGAGGAACAATATGTTGTGTTGTGTCCAAGTCTGGCAGAGCACCTAATGGAGTCCAGCAGTCTATATCGTAAGCCAAGTCCTGGGTCACCCATGCAAACTTAGCTCATTACCCATATCATGGGGGTGCAACAGGTGAAGAGATAAGACAAAAACTTTAGGGAGTGATGGGAATGCTTCCACATTTATCTCTTTGTTCCTCTTCCTCTCCTTAATCAATGATGCAAGTTAAAAGATTTCAAGAGGATCATTGGCTCCTCGAAATTTAGGGAGCAGTTGAGCTATCAGCTAAAATTACTTGCAATTCTCTAAAAGTAAGATGTTGTGAATGGAGTTATTTTGTTGCCAAGTATAGCAAAGAAAGGTAATTGTCTTAAAAGACCTGTGTATCCCTGAATGGCTGTGTGTGCATGTATGTGTTTAGGCATGTATGTGTTTGTTAGTAAACAAACAAGGTCTTTATGGAATAGCTGGGGTTGTCTTAAAAAGAACCTCTCTCAAGACAATGCTCTGATGAGGTAAAAATAAAAATAAAAAATCTCATCATGTGAGAATACTTACAGAAGCTCCCAGTATCAATATTCAACCTCATCACCAGGTAAGACTATGGCTTTTCCTCCTGATCACCTTTCTCCTTAGCCCCATACTGATGATATCAGAAATATTTGTTAGAAAAGTGAGCAATAAGAAATGTGGTGTGGAGGAAGAACAGACTGCTCTTCACAGCAATGCAGGCTTCCAAACCCGAGGGCTGAAGCATATAGGGGTGACAGAAGCTTTAAAGTTTTGAACTGAGTAAGACTAGATAAGACTCACTGAAGAGACTTTGAATCTGCTCAAGTTTTCATCTGGATCTATAGAAGACCATGTCCATACAGTACGCTTGATAATAAGAAAGAAGGAAAAAGAAAAACCATTGATGGGAATCTACCTTGTCAGGTTCAACACATTCAATAAAACTGTTACACAGAACAGCACTTGAGCATAGCAATGAATGAGTGAATGAATGGATGAACCTTAAGATGAATGAACGAATACCTTAAGATGTACAAGTTAGCTTCTTGAAAACCAGACCTGGGTTAGGAAAATTGTAGGCTAATGCAGCTTTAGGGATGGAATAAAACTAAATTCATCATGCTCCTCTTTCTGCTCCTCTTAGCTGCTCCCTGGTAGTGAGCGGCTCTATCTTTACTCGTCCACTTCCAGAGAAGCAAAGGAAATTAGGAAAAAAAAAAAAAAAACACCAAGGGACGGCTCCATTGGTTTGCTTTTCTTCATGTGTTCGAAATTAGCCTCCCACCTCAGGATGGCGAGGAGGGATGACATACAGTGACTGGTAACCCCACCAGGAAACATTTGAATGTAATGGGGGAAAGAATTATTCCCCAATGAAAAGGGGTATCAGAACGAAATTCTGAAAAGTCAAACCACTAACCCTGTATTTCCTGTGTTTTCCAAATTTATCCCTAAAAAGCAATGAAATGCTAACACGGTGCATTCATTGGGGAGAGGGCTGACAAATAGATTTATGAGCCCTGAGAGCTGACAGTTTTTGTCAGTGACTGTGGTGACGAACTGACAGCCACGGTTAACAAAGATCTTGGGAGGCAGGGGGAGATGAGTAAATGCTCTGAAACAGGCAGGAAAGTCAGATTTCATAACCATATTTTAGGTAAGGAGATGCTGTTCATTTATCAGAAATTTTACTCACCAATAGGAGTAGCAAGTTCTGGCAATTCTTAGGGGAAGTTTACTTTATATGCTTATCTCTACTAATTAACAATTTTTCCTAACTGCATATGTTCTACATAGAATGAGACGACCTAAATATATTGTGTTTCAGAACATGGAAGTTATCAAATATTTATTATAGATTTGTTTCCATTTGATTCATTTGGACTTTCAGGACGAGATTTTCAAAGCCAGCTTTCCCAACAATGTACTTTTCTTATGATATAAGTAAACTACCACCGAGTAAAGAGTAGTATCCTAGGTATGTCCTCAGAATCACAAATCTCATCCTATCATGCATTTAAAAAGTAGTGTGATTGGAATTGCTTTCTTTTGTATTACTATAAAATGAGTAAGCATTTTATATAAGCATTCATAAAACTCAGTTTAAAACATATTAAGCAAATCAAAAAATTACACATAATTTTAATATTATTATTTTTTCTTGAGTATTATTTTTAAAGTATTGACTGCGTATTCTATTATAAGTTACAGCTCACTTCTTTTTTCTAAGTCATTTTTAATTAATATTATTGGATTTCTCAAGTATTTTTGGATTTTTAAAATAATATTTAATTAAATGCTTTATTTATTATTATTATTTCTCATGTTTATATATTTACAGGTGTGCATTTCAAATTTACAAATTCTATAATAGGTGTTTCTACTCTCTGACATAGCACTTTTTTCATTTTGAAGTTTTGGGGTTTCTTTAATATAAAGTTAAAGAACTTCAGGATATGGAATATTTACTTATTTCTCTGCTTATTTAATTTTTTAATGTAAATCAATGAGTATTTTTGTTTCCTAGGCTTTTGACTTTTTATTTTAAAAAACTTTGTTCAAATTTAGAGCTCTTTGTACTTCATTTGCTCAATTGTCCTTAACTGTATTTAAAATCTCCACTATTTCTCCTGATCTTTGCTTACTTTGTAATTTTTTTTTTTATCTAGACTTCTTCAAGTCCAATTTCACTTATTACTATACTAATTATTGCTGTTTCTACTTTAACTTGAAATTTGCTAGGGTCATTAATTTTCCCTTAAATTTATTACCTTAGCTGGAATAATTTATTTATTTTATTCAACTTTATTCTGACTTCTTGACTATATAATTCATGTTTTAGTCTTGTTCTCTTTCATTAAATAGATTTAATTTAACCATTTTGCTTTCCCAATGAACACCGTAGGACCATAGGGGTTAAGTGATTTTCCAAAAGTCAGGGGAAAACAACCATGCTTTCCTCTACACACTCAGAATGCTTCAATTCTCACATCAGATGGGTGGCTTTTTTTCCTCACATGTATATAATTTTTTCTAGTTCTATGTGGATGCCAATTGCGTGTCCTCCAATTAAATTTAATTCTGACACTAGTAGTCAAGTTAGTGCAAACCCCACAGGTTATGTTTTCAGTGCCACAAACTTTTCCTGCCCTTCAGATGCTAACAAGTCCACTTTGTCATCTGTGTTCTGACTGCAAGCTATAAATCAGAGATTCTGAGATTCTCTCTAGAGCTTTGGTAATTTGCTGAAATGGCTCACGGATCTCGGGAAAACAGTTTGCTTGTTGAATATTGGTTTATTTTTTAAAAACACAACTCAGGAACAGTTTGACAGAAAGATGCATATGCCAAGGTATGGGGTTGAGGGGCAGTGCTTGGACCCTCCATATGCTCCCTGGATGCCACTCTCCTACCATCTCCTTGGTTCAACAACCAGCGATCTCTTCAAAGCCTGTAATTTAAGGTTTTTATGGAGGTACCTTACATAGGCCAGACCAATTAAATCATTGTCCATTGGGATTGAACTCAATCTTTAACCTTTTCCCTTCTTTCCCTTCCCTGGAGGTTGGAGGTCAGGGTTAAGAGTTTCCACTTTCTAATCACGTGGTTGGTTTCACTGGCAACCAACTCCCACCCTCCCAACAAAGTCACCTCATAAGTTTAAACCCAAATATGTTTGGAAGGGGTATATTATAAATAATAAAAGAAACTTTTCTCACCCCTGTCACTCAGGAAATTCCAAAGGTTTTAGGAGCTCTAAACAGAGCCAGAAACAGAGTTGAAGCCCAATCCATATTTGGTCTTTGACACACAATCTATACTGTGTCACACACAGTGAGATGAATTACCCTAAAGCTGCCATTCAGAAATAACCTTGTCTTTGTCAGAGTGTAAGCTATGGACATAACAAATCATAATAATAATAAACTTCAGAATTTAAACAGCAAATTATTTCTTTATTGGCTCCACAAATAAATAAGTAAAGTTAATGTAGCATAGTGTTAAAGAAAGAGATTCTGGAATCAAAATCCTTGTTTTGGAATCTTGCCTCTTCCAATTGTAGTGATGTGTTTCTATAGAACCTACTTAACTTCCCTGGGCCCATGTGACTCCTCAGTAAAAAGGAATGATAATTATGTATCTCAGAGGTCGATATAAGGACTAACGGGTGACAACATGTAAAATTCTTAGAAATGTTTGGCAGTTATTGGATAGGTGCTATTGCAGCATTGCTAATGTTATGGTATTGAAGCATGGCTCTTTGAACACGGGAGATAAGTCACAGTGGTATGAGGGACAAGAGTGGTGGCAGAGACCCAGAGGGTGGCACGAAGACAGAGGGAGAAAAAAAGAAGAAAGAGATGTGCTGTTTCGTAGAACCTTTGGCTGTTTTCAGCTTACTATAAAAATACGGCTATATTCTCTGTTATATAAGAGTTTCCTTCCCAGACACATATAATACTATGGGAAATACTAGACAGGCTTTCATAATCAAAGTTTTGGCAGGAATGAGATGACTCATTCAAAACAGATCACCAAAGAGGGTGGAATATTTATGTGTATGTGAGCAGGGAAAGAATATCAAATTCTGGATAGTCACTACTTTCCCTAGTCACAGGACATGGAGTGCTTACCAGAACTGTAGACCTGTAGCCTTAAAGAATGCTTGCTCCTCTGGAGCTATGTCCCTCATGGCATAGCCAGAGTCAACCTGTGTTGTGGCAGGAGGGAACCAAGAAAATAAAGACACTGAGTTTTCTACTTTCCCACCCAGCCATCACCTCCTGCTGATATCTCTCACTGACCGAACTGCACCATAAACCCAAATACCATTGTCTCCAGATTGCGCCCCATTGGCGCTGTCAGCTGTTCAAATGTTCGCTAACGAGGATATTACTCTCTTGTCTGGTATTCAATCTCTAAACCAATCAACTCCAAATTGCCGTAGAGATCTAGGACAGGATTGGCATATTCAATGTCTATTCCATCCACTTCTCAGGGTTATTTCCTTGAATGTAGAGCCTGAAAGGCTGTAAATCAAATATTCTTGATTTACTGCAACTTCTGGATGCAGAACGGGATCCACTGGTGAATGCACATAAAATCCAGAATGTAGACATGATGAGAAAGGCCATCCTTGTGCTGCTGGCTGGGTGCTGAACTGTAACTCAATTACAGAAGTGGGAACTGAGTGCTGAGAGGTAATTACAGGCTCCAGTGTCCACTGTTTATTCACCAGATTTGGAGGGGTTAAGAGGCAGTTGTGGGGTGACAGCTTTGGCAGCAGCATTTTCAGGACTTTGGCTCTCCTGCGTGGTGTGCTCTTGAACTTTAACACCACTCACAATGTGCCACATCAGATCTTTCAATAATGTGTGAGCACGTACTTCTCTACATTAACTCCTTTGCTGCTTAGAATTGCTAGAGGGTGCTTTGTTTCTTGCCCTGAACAGTGCCCAGTGTAAGGCCCTCTCTCCTTTACTTTTTAGCACACATGGTACACTTTTGTGCTAAGAGTCACTATCAGGCATAAAAGACAGCTTGAGATTCCTTGATTCTGAGTCTCTGTTTGAACCAACTTTCTTTTCTGAAAAATCTCACCTTATAGTGTATTTTTGATGTTGCTTCAATTGCCCATGGGGTCTAGAACTAGAATATAAATGTGTTGATACAATGATTAACCAAATGACATGAAATTTATGTTAACCAGCCTGATGAAAGTGCTTCAAATTGTATATGAAACAGCACAATGTACTCCATGTTTGCATTAATGTATATAGAGATCAATTAATAAAAAATAAAAAATAAAAAAAATGAAAGAAAAAAAAATAGTGAGTATTTGTGGTGTTTAATTTTCCATTCTTATAATACCTCACCTTGAAGAATGGTCTACAGTTTTATCCAGGATAATGCAAGAGTTAAGAGTGCATCATTCTATTTTTGTATCTGAGTAGTATTCCAATATTTGTTATAAAATGTTACCTAGTTATATCTTATACTAGCATAGCTGCATTGAGTTTCCCGTAGCTCAGGAATGGCAGAGCACTATGTCTTAGTCCAGGCTGCTGTAACAACATACCAAAGACTTGGTGATTTATAAACAATAGACTTTTTTTTCTCACACTTCTGAGGGCTGAGAAGTGGGAGATCGGGATGCCAGCAAGGTCAGGGTCTGGTGAGAGCCCTCATCCAGGTTGCAGACTGCCCACTTCTTGCTACTCTCTCACTTAATGGAAAGACAGTGGGCCACCTCTCTGGGTTCTTCTTATAAGATCACGAGTCACATTTGAGAGGACTCCATTTTCATAACCTAATTACCTTCCAAAGGCCCTACCTCCAGGTTCCACCACATTGAGAAGTAGATTTCAACATACGACTTTGAGGGTGACACAGATATTCAGTCCATGACTCCTGTTATGATGCACACCCTGATTGTGTACAGCCTGTGATTCTAGAATGGATTTTATATTTTTAAAGGGATCCAACATCAACAACAAAGGCATAGTGTGCAACAAAGACCCCATGTTTCCCACAGCCGAAAATATTTGCAATCTGGGACATGACAAAAAAGTTTTTTAACTACTGTTTGGTGTTATTTCCACGAGGCATCTTGTTCTATCACATTAGTTTCAACTTTTCTCTGTTCTTATAGCTGAAGTAGGTAACTTAAAAAAATATTATCCAACAATTTTTCTAATCGACATATTCAAATTGTTTATTTGAACTGTTAAGTATTGACGTATTTGAGATCAAATGATTATCTCCATATCTTCAAATTGTTCTGTCTATTCTTTTGTTCATTTTTCACTTGTTTGTCTTCTTTGAAAGTATTCAAAATGTTTTATTCTAAACTTTTATAATTACATTCCTATTTACGTATTTTTTTGTTTGCTTGTTTATTTATTTACTCTAATTGTTAGGCTGTATATATTCTAACATGTAGCATTAATTAATTAATGACTATTTTGATTGGTACTTGTATCCATCCCCATATAACACCAGGGCTCTGTTTGCTCAGGCTGCGAGATAAGAATAGCAAGGATGGGGGGCTAACACAGTGGAAATGCATTTTCGTATAGTCCTGAAGACTGCCAGCAGGGTTGCTGGTGTCCCTTTCCTTCTGTTGTAGATAGATGGCCACATTCATGGAATGTCCTCACATGCCATTTCCCATGTGGCTGCAGAGTGAAAGCTCTGCTATCTCTCCTCTCTTATTAGCACACCAGTCCTCTGGTATTGGGACCTCATGTATACCTTCACTTAAAGTCCTCATCCTCAAGGCTTTTATTTTTTTATTATTATTTTTTATTGTTTGGAATTCATTGAAGGTACAAAGAATTAGGTTACACTGATTGCATTTGTTAGATAAAGTCTCTTATAATTGTTTCCCACTTCCAAGAGGTATGCCATATATTTTGTCCTCCACCCCCTCCCACTCATCCATTCCCCTAGCCCCATCCTTTGTGTTGCTTTACTAAGAAGAACATGTTTCACTTCCATCCAGTTTTAAAAAGATATAAAGTCTTCACCTTTTCAGTGACTGAATAGTCTTCCATGGTATACATTGACCACAGCTTGTTAACCCATTCCTGGGTTGGTGGGCATTTAGGCTGTTCCCACATTTTGGTGATTACAAGTTGAGTTGCAATAAATAGTCTAGTGCAAATGTCCTTATGATAAAAGGATTTTTTTCTTCTGGATAAATGTCTTATCAAATGTAGGCATTTAATACAATAAATTTCCCTCTTAAGACTGCTTTTGCTGTGTTCCACAGGTTTTGGTAACTGGTGTCTTCTTTGTTGTTATGTTTGAGGAATTTAACAATTTCCACTTTTATCTCTTCCTGAAACTAACTATCAATCAGCATGAGGTTGTTTAATTTCCAAGTGTAAGTGTGGGGATGAATGTTTTTGTTGGAGTTGAGTTCTACCTATATTGCCTTGTGGTCTGAGAAGATACAAGGTATAATTTCTATTCTTTTAATATAGCTGAGGTTTGATTTGTATCCTAGGATGTGGTCTATTTTGGAGTACATCTCACGGGCTGACAAGAAAAATTTATATTCCTTAACTTTGGGATGGTGTGTTCTGTATATGTTTATTAATCCCATTTGTTCTAGCATCACATTTAAGTCCTTTGACTCTTTCTTTAGTTTCTCTTTAGATGATCTGTCCAGTTCTGTCAGAGGGGTGTAGAAGTCCTCAGCTATAACGCTGTTCTGAGATATCATATTACTCAGACCCATCAAGGTCTGTTTCACAAATCCAGGAGCATTTCAGTTGGATGCATAAATATTTAAAATTGAAATGTCTTCTTGTTGTATTGTTCCTTTGACCTGTATAAAGTGTCCGTCTTTGTCTATCTTAAAGTAAGTTGTTTTAAATCTGCTTGTATCTATAAACAAGATTGCAAACAAACTCTCTCTTCTTATTTCCATTTGCTTGAAATATTGCTTGCCATCCCTTAACCCTTGGTCTTGATTTATCCATCAAGGCTAGGTGTATCTCCTGGAGACAACATATGGATGTGAGCTTTTTCAGTATCAACCAACCTGGACCTCTTTAGTAGAGACTTCAATCCATTGAATTTATTAGGAGAATTGTTAAGTGTGGCGGAGTTTTATTCATTTTACTTTGGGAAAGTCCATTGTATAGTTTTATCCTTTGCGCCATTGTGGAAACTAAGTTTTTGATGTTTAGTTTCTGGGTGTTTACTTTGCTGGTGGTTCATTGTGTGGTCAGTGTTGAGAATAGGTCTAAGTAGTTCCTGTAGAGCTGGTCTTGTGGTAAATTTCCTTGGTGCTTATGTATCTGCAAAAAAAAAATTGATTTTTTCCATCAATTTTGAAGCATAGTTTAGCAGGTACCAAAGTCTGCACTGAAAATTGTTTTGTTTAAGAATGTTGAAGGTCAAGAACCATGCTCTTTAGGCTTGGAAGGTTTCACTTGAGAAGTCTGTTGTCATCCTTATGGCTCTGCCTCTGTAGGTAAGTTGGCACTTACTCCTGCCCACATGCAGAATTTTTTTTTCATCTTGACTTTGAACAGGTTCATTACAATATGTCTTGGAGAGATTCTGTTTGAGTTGAGATGATGCCAGGGTTCAATATCCATCTGAAAGAATATGTCAGGCTTTTCTGTAAAACTTGGGAAGTTTTCATTTATGATAGTCTCCATTAGGGCTTCCATTCTTTTGGGACAATATTCTTCCCCTTCAGGAATCCCTGTTATTTATATGTTTGAAGGCATCATGGAGTCTTATAGTTCTCTAAGTGCCTGTTCTGCTTTCTCTCTCTTCTTTTCTGCCTCTTCAACTACCTGGGTTAACTTGAAAACTTTATCCTCTATCTGTGAGGTTCTTCTCCATGGTCTAACCTACTTTTGATATTTTGTACTGCCTGCATGTTTACATTTCCTGATTGTCTCCTTCACTTCCTTAAGCTTTTCCATATCCTTTCTATATTCTACATATCTCTCAAACAACTTTTGGTTCTGTCTTTTCATTTTCGCATCTATTTTAAATTACTTTTATCTCAAATCCATTAATTCTTCATAGGTGGAGACATCTGTAGTAACTGCCTCATGGTCCCTTAGAGGAGTTCCTCTGTTTTGGTTTTTCACATTGCCCCAATTTTTCTGTTGGTACCTTCTCATGTGTTCTTTCTTCTTACTCACCTCCTTGTCATCCTTTTTCCTTCTCACTGCCTCCTTTGCTTCAAATTACCTTGTCTCAGAGCTTAGGTCTTAAAGTGGCCTCAAAACCAAACTCTTCCTCATGGCCAAATAAACAAAAGTCATTTTAGGGGTCCTCAAATTTTTTTAACAGGGGGCCAGTTCACTGTCCCTCAGACTGTTGGAGGGCTGGACTGCAGGCCCCAGAATGCATCAGCTGTTAAGCAGGACAGGCAACAGTGGCAAAAACACCTGGCAGGTGGGATAAATGTCCTTGGTGGGTCACAGGTGGCCCACGGGCTTTAGTTTGAGGATGCCATTGCAACATGTTGTTAGGACATCAAGTGGTGCTATGGGTTTTTTAGGGAATAGAGAGCACAACCAGAAACCTCTCCGGTCCTTATTCTAAACTTAATTGCCTTCAGTGATTGCCTGATTATTTCCTCAGCATGCAGACTCTGCCTGGTTGGGATCTTAAAGCCCACAAGAATCCTTCAGGAGCAGGTCTCACAGTGCCCCCTAACTCCGTGGAGTAGGGGAGTCTCTCAGCCTGTCCTACAAATGGAGTTCTGATCTTAATAGGTGGAATTAAAATGACCATCCGTTAGAACCCCGCTAAGAGCTTCTCATGACCTTCCCACAATGTTATTACCCTGGCCACCAAGACCTTTTCAGTATGGCTGCCTCTCCAGCCACCAAACCTATGGGAAACCTACTCCAACCAGCATTCAAATCTTATTGCTGTATGCTGTTCAAGTCCTCCTACTCTTCCATGTTTTCCAGTCAATACCACAGCTTCCCCCAATAACTAAAAATTCCAGAAAGGCTTCATCTTGTCCTGGACTTTGTGAGGTGGCAGCTTATCACAGTTGGTTGCACTCACTTGCCTAATTCCTCACATTTCCACCACTCCAGATCATACACTGTATCTAGCTCACCAACTCCTTGCTGTGCTCCCTGAGCTATGACTCCGGGTATTGTCCCCTGCACCAGGTATGGCTGAGTTCTCTCTTTTCCCCTCTCTCTTTTCTTGATCTAGGAGAACTGAGCTGAAAATCTTTCTGGTCTGCCATCTTTCTTCATATAAGACCCCCCTTCAAGGTCTTATTTCCAAATTCAGTTACACTGGGCTTTAGAGCATTCAGCAGGTCAATTTGCAAGGAGAGACATAGAGGCCACAATTTATTACATACCAGTATATAATACCTTATCTAATTATCCCTTCTCTAATTTGTGCTAATTTTTTCATATGTTTTAGTCCTATACATCATAAGCACCACGTGACAATGGTATTTATTGTTAATAGACAATTTCAATTTATAGCTATCTCCATATATTTTTCCTTTCATTTATTCTTTCTTACAATTCATCCAAGCTTTTCATCTACCTTATTTTCTTGTTGCCTTAAAAATTCCTTTAGTAATTCTTTTAGTGAATATATGCTAACAATAAAGTGTGGGGTCACTAAAAATATATTAATTTTACCTTTTGTAGGGGATAGGTGGTTAACACAAGCAAAAAGAATATGGGCAAAGTTATTATTATTGTTCAAAATGTAGCAGAATTGATTCATTAAATTTTTTTCTTAATATTTTATTTTTAATAATCATTTATGTATAATAGTTGTACAAATTTATGAAGTTATGAGAAATTTTGATACAAGCATACAATGTGTATTTAGAGAAATTGTGGCACCCATTGTCTTAAGAGTTTACCATATCAATTTGTTAAGAACATTGAAGTATACAATAAATCATTAATAACTACAATCACCCTATTGTGCTACATCTTATTCCTCCATCTAATTTCATTATTGTACCCAAGAGCCATTCCTATTTTATCCTCCCCTCCCCCCCATTGTCCTCTCAAGACTCTGATAACCACCATTGTACTCTCCATTTTAATTAGTTCATTTTTTTTTTTTTACTGGCTTACATATTAGTGGGAGCATGTGATATTATTCTTATTGTGCCTGACTTACTCCACTTAACATAATGTTCTTCAGTGCCATCCTTCTTCCAAATGGCAGGATTGTGTTCTTTTTACAGCTGAATATTATTCTATTGGATATATGGAATGGATTAGAAGTTGCCTTTCATTTTTAATAATTTTGCCACTGACAAAAAAATTATAGAGTGGCATTTTTCCCTCATTTCAACAAATTAAATGTGTGTATATCATTCGTCTTCTAGATTTTATCATTTTGTGAAAAAATAAGCTGCCAATTTTATTGTTACTTCTTTTTAGTAAAATTAATGTCTTTTTCTCTGTATGCTTTTATTTTATTTTATTTTTTATTTTTTTTTTTTTTTGAGACGGAGCCTCAAGCTATCCCCCTGGGTAGAGTGCCATGGCATCACAGCTCATAGCAACCTCCAACTCCTGGGCTCAAGCGAGTCTCCTGCCTCTGCCTCCCAAGTAGCTGGGACCA
>CAUYQV010051263.1:0-12372 GCA_963574575.1 Galagoides demidoff | reverse complement strand
GTTTTTTTTTTTTTTTTTTTTTGTGACAGAGCCTCAAGCTGTCCCCCTGGGTAGAGTGCTGTGGCATCACAGCTCACAGCAAACTCCAACTCCTGGGCTCAAGTGAGTCTCCTGCCTCAGCCTCCCAAGTAGCTGGGACCACAGGCGCCCACCACAATGCCCGGCTACTTTTTTGTTGCAGCTGTCATCATTGTTGTTTGGCGGGCCGGGGCTGGATTAGAACCTGCCACCTTAGGTGTATGTGGCTGGCACCTTAGCCACTTGAGCCACAGGCACCGAGCCCTTATTTCCTGGTTTTAAATACTTTAAATACTTTTCATGTAGGCATCTATCAACATACAATTTAGAGGGAGTAGGATAATCTTTAATTTGTTTCTGTCTCTTGGTAGAAAAATGAAATATATATATAATCTGCTTATACACCTAATCCTCAACCTTTATATTTGTGTTTAAGAGAAGACATTTTCCTTGGAATGGATTTTTTTTTTCTTTTAAGAAAGTCAAATGTTATGCATATAAATTCAGAATTCCTGGTTACATTTTTTAAAGTTTAAAACGTTATTCACACTCATGTTCAAGGTTTTTTTTTTTTTTTTTTGTAGATTTTGGCTGGGGCCAGGTTTTTTTTTTAAATTTATTATGATCATTTTAATTAAAAAAAATAAGCCCAAAAGTCTCTGGGCAATAAACTAAAATACAATAAAAAGTAGTATCTGAGTGTCCACACCTTGCTGACACACAGTGGTTCCTTCAAGAAGGGCAAAGCCTCTGTGGAAATCTCCACATTGTCCCAACTACCTCCCCTTTCTCAGAAGTTCCTAGTGAAATAGGAAGGCAACGAGGCCCAGAGATAAAGTGTAAAAGGACAGGCCTGAGGTCGGACTGCCAGGAGAGACACACAGGAATCCCACCCAGAAAATCCCAATAGTTCGTGTGAAACACCACCCAGGGGACATTTCTGTGGCTACTGCCTAGCAGGGAAAAAAAGCCATTGACTTCTTCCAGGTGACCAGTAATAACCCAGGTGGGCAGAACGGAGATTGGCTAGGAAGCCAGGCCCTGATTGGAGCACGGTAGCCAGCTGGACTCAGCTGACAGGATTCACCTGTAGCCCCAGCCTCCCCTCCCCACCTCCAGCACCCATCCCTCACTCCAAAGCCCAGCCCTCCTCACGGAAAACCAGCTGCACAGCCTCATTCACGTCACTCGCAATGTGGGACGCCTCCATGAGCCCTGGACTGAGGCTGCAGTCCCGGTGCCCATGGAATGGGGGCTCCTCTCCTCCCAGGGCAGGCTTTGGGTCCTTGGAACTGTACACGCCAGCGCACGCCAGGATGGAGACCCAGCTCCGGAGTGTGGAGGGCCGCTGTTTGCTCAGGCCCTCAGGCCCTAACTTCTGGGCCGCAGAGTGACTGGCCGCCTGTAGGTATTGGTGGAACAGGTTGGCGCCACAGACCTCAGATCTGGTGAGCTTATCAGCCACAGCCTAGCGCTTCCGGATGGGGACGGTCCAGCCCCCTCTGCTCTGCCTGCTGCCTGATTATGTCCGCTGCGTACTGGTAGGTGAGGATCCCGGGCTTGCCCATCAGGCCCGCCCGAAACTTTCCGGTAAATGGTTCCCAGGCACAGCAGAAAGGTGCCGTGGCCAAATTGGGCATCTTAGCTTCAGCCGTCCAAAGGAGATCCATGTTGTTGCTGGCCAGGACAGGGAGAAGTGGATAGGGAGCCGTTGCCAGGCCAGCTCCAGCATTCCCATGCACGATCAGCTGCAGGCTTGTCTCCCCACGGACTGGCTCCCCAAGTAGGAGCACCCCTTCAATGGCTGGGAAGTCATTCCTTGGAAAGGGCGTGGTCTTCGGCCGCTGCTCCAGATCCACTATGACAAGTACAGGGAAGGCCATCCGCAGCTCATCCATGGTCACCAGGAGTCCCTGCCCAGACACTAGCATCCGCTTCTCATGGTTCTGTGAGAAGAGCTTCATGGGCTGTGAGAGAGGATAACTTGGTCAGGATCCACCTTGCACCCCGGCAGGGGTGCTGGAGTTCACCAGCCTGTGGAATGTTTCCAAAGCAGCAAGAATCACGCTGTGGCCCCCAACCAGCATGCCATCCATATCAAATAGGAACCCAAAGGTAGGTGCGCTCTGCCGATTCCTGGACTGTCAGTGTCAGGTGGGAGTCCCAGCATCTCAACGTTGGTGACTTTAGGGAAATGGGGACTGTGTGGTTGGAATTTAACCTTGATTTCAAGGACCGGGGCTGGGTTTGAACCCGCCACCTCCTGTATATGGGGCTGGTGCCCTACTCCTTGAGCCACAGGCTCTGCCCTCAAAATATCTTTTCTTGAGTAACTGCCTACTTTTTTTTTTTTTTTTTTGCATAATGTTCTAGATTTCAGCAGTAACAGTTTATTTTTATTTTTTAATTATTTTTTTTTTTTTTTGAGTCTCACTATGTTGCCCTGGGTAGAATGCTGTGGCCTTGCAGCTCACAGCAACCTCAAACTCTTGGGCTTAAGCGATTCTCTTGCCTCAGTCTCCTAAGTAGCTGGGACTACAGGTGCCCGCCACAGTGCCTGGCTATTTTTTGTTGCAGTTGTCCTTGTTGTTGAGCTGGCCTGGGCTGGGTTCAAACCTGCCAGTCTCAGTGTATGTGGCTGGTGCCGTAACCACTGTGCTATGGGTGTCAAGCCAGCAGTAACAGTTTATAAATGCTGATGGCAAGTAAAATATATGTTTTTAGACCTTAAGATCACGATAAATTCTGTTTAGACCCTAAAACAAGAACATTTTCTTTCTCAACATGCTGGTCAACCTCACATTTATTCTAGCTACATGATCTGCTAATTTTGCCTGAAAAAGATATATTGTATTTGATTGTATTTCTATATCATCAGCAATTTTATTTTTTAAATTTTTTTATTAGGCAGGCCCAGGCAAGGTTTAAACTCACCACCCACAGTCTGCAGGGCCAGCGCTCTAACCACTGAAGTCTAGTACCCAGCTCATCAGTAATTTTACTTTATTTTATTTATTTGTTTATTTGAGACAGAGTCTAATTATGTCACCCTCGGTAGGACGCCATTGTGTCATAGCTCACAGCAACCTCAAACCCTTGGGCTTAAGCAATTCTCTTGCCTCAGCCTCCCAAGTAGCTACAACTGTTTTTTTGTTGTTGTAGTTGTCATTGTCAGAAATTATTTTTCCCTCAAGACCACGGTCAATCAAAGTATTTTGTCTTTCTGCCATAGAGCCAACGGGGTCCCTTCCAGAACCTTTTTCTTTTTTCTTTTTTTAGAGACAGAGTCTCACTTTATCGCCCTTGGTAGAGTGCCGTGGCATCACAGTTCACAGCAACCTCCAACTCCTGGGTTTAGGTGATTCTCTTGCCTCAGCCTCCCGAGTAGCTGGGACTACAGGCATCTGCCGCAATGCCTGGCTATTTTTTGTTGCAGTTTGCTGGGGCCGGGTTTGAACCCACCATCCTTGGTATATGGAGCTGGCGCCCTACCCACTGAGCCACAGGCGCCACCCCAGAACCTTTTTCTTGTTCCAGGGCAGCCCAAGGCGAGCAAGTGAACTAAGCTCAGAGAATCAGAAGGTCTTCCCAGGACTTGAACTGTGAGCAGAATGACTCAGAGATGGAAATACAGCTCTAGGGCAATGGACCCTGATGGACACCCTATCCTAGGCTGCTGATCCTTGTTACTGCCTTATTTCACATAAATTCTGGGCCCCCCAAATGCCATTCTAGTGAATTTCCTTTTTTGCTTTTTGCTGGCCAATACCAGTCTCTGTTGCTTGCCACCAACAAACTTTCTGGATAGATCATGTGGTCTCAGATGTTATTCTCATTAACCAGACTGGAGTAGAGATCAAGAGTCACCATCCCCATTCTATAGATAGGAATCTATCCAATTACTCAGTAGTTTAAGTTTTCTGTTCTCATATAGTAAAGGCCATCAAAATAGGGCAGTTAAAATGTGCTTTTCGTTATATTCACCTGGTAGAGCTCAATGGATTTAATTATCCATGACTTTCACAAATAGGAACTTTTGTTTTTAAGAGAAATAGATACTTAAGGACACAAGTTAGAGATATGTTTATCAGGTTTAATTTATCTAAGAAAGTTGTATGTTTTGGGTGGTGCCTGTAGCTCAAAGGAGTAGGGCGCTGGCCCCATATACCAGAGGTAGTGGGTTCAAACCTAGCCCTGGCCAAAAACTGCAAAAAAAAAAAAAAAAGTTGTATGTTTTTAGTGTTATCTGTACAGTGCAATTTTCTCTAACATTTTAAAGTTTTGTTAATATTTAAAGTTTTGTTTGCCATACATATGTAAATGTGTGGTATTATTTTCTTGATTTTTCATTAAATTATTAGAAAATCAAGCTTAATTTCTATTTTAGCATCCTCTTTAACAAGAATGTGTACAAGTCAATGTGCTAATTTTTTCCTACTACACAGTAAAATAATCATATAACTGGCAGAGTATAGGACCTGAATACTGAGTACCAGACTTTGGGGGTGTCCCAAATGTTTAACTATTGAAGTGATGTTTTATGAATTGTACCTATCTGTTGAACTTGAGAGGACGGGATCTCTGAACTGAAAACTGGGTGGTCCTCTCCACAGAGAGAAAGTAGCTGGCTGGGGTGACCAGCTGGCCTCATTTGCTTAGGATTTTCCTGGTGTAAGCACTGAAAATCCTGGTTTCTGCCCCCTCAATACTGGGCAATGCAGAATGACTGGTCAGCTGTGGCTGACACAAAGATAATTTTAAGCCACCATCATTTTAGAGTTAGCTTGGTTAGTCCAAAGTCCCTGGGTCAAGGCCAAGTGGTAAAGGGGCAGGGGGGAAATAAAAACAATTCTAGACTTGGAAGTAGGAAAACCGGGTTTAAGAACTGTCTCTACTGCTCATTTGCCACTTGGCTTAATTGGGGATTTCTTAGTGGTAGAGCCTGAGACCTGGACTTGAGCACAGTAGGTTCCTGGGAAGATGATCTCGAAAACACCCATGAAAGAATGAGGAAGCGAGACCAGTGTGCGCCAGTAGGGGGCGCACTATCACTGAGTTGCCGCGGTGGGTAATTGGAATTTAGCTCCACGTGGGCACTCAGGCAGTGTGGACAGCTGGGGACGGGGAGCCAGGGTGTTTATACACCAATCCTGTTAGTCACTGGTTGAGAACTGCTTCTAGGCATGTTAGTTCTAAAAACTTCTGGCCTTCCCTAAGTGCATGAACAGAATGGGTTCCTTTTAGCAGAAAAAGCCCTCAGGCGAAGAGACGGGATGCAGGCGGTGGGAAGCTGCTTAGAGAATACTTCATTGAAAAGGCCTCAGGAGCCCTAGCTGGGCACCAACTCCATCTGTTATAACGGTGGGCAGGCACATTCCCTTCTTAAGTTTTATTTTCTCCATGAATCGTAGAGAAGTGGGGGTTCAACCAGGGCTCCCTAGAGTATGAGACATGGAATCGGGCACCAGCTTTAAATAACACTGAATCACAGCGAAAAAGGGATTTTTTTTTTTTTGAGACAGAGTCTCACTTTGTTGCCCTCCCTAGAGTGCTATGCTGTCATAGCTCACAGCAACCTCAAACTCTTGGGCTCAGAGAGACTCTCTTGCCTCAGACTCCCTGGTAGCTGGGACTACAGGTGCCTGCCACAGTACCTGGCATTTTTTAGAGACGGGGTCTTGCTCTTGCTGAGGCTGGTCTCAACTCCTAAACTAAGTCAATCCATCCACCTTGGCCTTCCAGAGTGCTGGGATTATAGGCGTCAGCCGCTGTGCCCTGCCGAGAAAGGGATTCTTAAAACTTGTTCAGATATACTGATTAGAAAGTCTCCATTGGGTGCTACTGTAACTCAAGCTCTTCTCTTTCAATCTCTCCTTTTTAACAAAAGAGAGGGTTATCCTTAATGTAAATCGTAGCATCTGGAATATAATAACAGTTTTAAAAAATTATTTTCATGCCTACCGTCTATTTATGTTATGTAGTCTTGATCTTCCTAAATAAAAGTTGAGTTGAAAGATGAACATTAAGTAAATAATAATTGGACAGATGGGATGTTAATATGGTAAAAATCGCGAAGGTGAGACACTGGGTAAAAATGAACTCCGAATGCTCTCCTAGTTCAAAAGTTCAACCTGTCTGTGTTTCTTTGTTGTTTTGGTGAAACTTCCTGTAGCTGACTTTTTGGATCATATCTTAAACCTCTTGATGTGCTAGGTTTTGAAACCTTTCCCCCTTCACTTCTGTGGCATGTTATTTAATATATCAAATAGAGACAAACGATGGTTAATGGGTGTATAAAGATCACTCGTTCTGGGCACTTTTCTGACATGTGCTGTGAAGATTTCCTCACATGCCTCAATTCTCCCGAAGGAGAGATTTCAATTTGGTCATCATCATGGTCTGCATCAGGCCACAAGATAACATCAGCAGTTTTTGGGTTTCAAAAACTTGCCTCCCCGGACAAAGAGAACTATTTAAGATGGGTAAATGTCCTCCGGCCCCTGTGGCTCAAAGGATAGGGCACTGGCCCCATACACCGGAGGTGGCGAGTTCAAACCCAGCCCTGGCCAAAAACTGCAAAAAAAAAAAAAAAAAAAAAAAAGATGGGTAAATGTGTCCCCAAAAGTCACTTGAGATCATGGTTGTATTCAAGATTTCTAAACAAAGGAGAGTATTTAAATAAGAAAAGTGATTGTGGTTGCAAGCTTTGATAAGCTTTAAGAGAGAAAAGATATTCTGAAGCTAACCAAACTTGCATTTAATTTAATAGCTGAAGAAACACCTGGCTTTAACAAAGAATGCTGTGATTTAAAGCAACATATTCTAAGCCTAGTCTGTTTTCTCCATAGCAAATCCGAGGTGCAACGTTTTCTGGAAATAGGTCAAATTCTCAGTGCTTGGTATAAATACCATGTCCCACTAGAGGGCGCGATTTAGTTGTGTATTCCACGTTCTTCTTTTTCTAAGAATAATAAAAAAATGACTACAGGGCTATGAATTCTGATGTGATTCTTGTTGAGCATGTTATGAAATTTCCTCCCGGACATTGTTTTATTTTCCGCATATATGTGTGAAATTCCACCTTAAGAAGTATGCGTGACCCCGAATCTTTCAGGATGGATAAAGTCCCAGTGGTATTACGTTAGGATAGAAGCAAGAGATGTAAGTTTACATTATTGTAATCCCGTAGGTCTTTTGACTATTGTTTCTCTCTATGTTTCTGCACAAAGGAAATTTATTGTAAATATGAATACTGTCTGTTTAGCTCTTTTGTGAAAAGACAAAACAAGGCAGTGGGGCCTAGGTGGGTGATTCTGTTAGTTTATCAGAGTGACTTTTGTTCCCTAAAACAACTTCCAGAATGGTCTTTCAGTTTGTTTTTTAGGATTTCAGTCTCTTGAGCTTGTATTGTCTTAGCAATCACCATGGCCTACTTCTCTTTGATTCCAATTCTTCTATAATTCCTAACTTTCTCTTTTGAGTTGGGGTTTCTCAAACCATGGGGTATGAATTGCTGGTGTTCTTAAAATGACACCAAACTGTGTCACCTTTAGAAGTAAATCATGAATTTCCCTCTAATTTTAAGGAAAAAAAAATCAATCAATGTGATTTTCTCAAATTATCTTACTGCATTACATTTTTCTTAAAACTATTCCAGTTTAAGTCTCTAGTTTAACATCTTAGTATATAACCCAGTCACATATAAAATTTAGTTACTTAAAGCTTAGTCAATTAATTTTCAGACTGTTAGACAAAAGGCTTCACCTAAACATGTTTAGAAATTCTGAATTCTAAAGACTTCTAAATGCTAAAGAATTCTGACTTCTAAGAAATCTAAATGCTTTTTTATTTGTATAATTACACATGTATGAACATATGCTTTTATAGAATTTGAATAATTAACATTTCATGATGTCATTTTTAACACAGAGGTAAAATGATAATCCCTCTTCATTCTTTCTTGCAAATCTTCTGTCTTCCCCCAAGTTGGTCCCTGTTCAAATTTATGTGTATACTCAGGACATTTCCTATGCATATGTGTCATTGTGTAGTTGAAAAAGAAGACTTAGTTTTGGTTGCTTTTACCTACGGGAAGCATAGTCTATGTACTGAGATATTGCTTTTTCTAGTTAACAGCACATCTGGGCTATCTCTCCCTCTCCCTCCTGTGCGTCTACTTGCTTCTTTATACCTTTTGGAGAATATTCCAGAGTCTGTGTGGATGTTCTTTCATTTAGTGTGTGGAGATCATGGTTGGATCCACATTTAAAATATTTTCAGCAACTCAGCAAGAGGTAATCTTATTTGTACACCTGTGGGTCTTTCTCCAGACTCTCTAGTGGGGTCTCCTGATTATAGGGCAAGTTTATAATTTTTGTCAGCATGTCTTCCCTCAGAACTTGTCCCCTGCTCCCCTCCCCTCCCCTTCTTCCTCCCTCTTCCCTCTCCTCCCTCTTCTTTCCTTTCCTTTTCAACAGGGTCTCTTTTGCCCCGGTTGGAGTGCAGTGGCATTGTTGTAGCTCATAGCAACCTTGAACTCTTTGGCCCAGATATCCTCCTGCCTCAGCCTCCCAAGTAGCTGGGATTACATGCATAAGCCACCACACCAGGCTAATTTTTCTACTTTTTATAGAGATAGGATCTCACTGTGTCGCTAGGATGGTCTCAAACACCTAATCTCAAGCAATCTTCCTGCCTCAGCTGCCTAAAGTGCTGGGATCACAGGCGTGAGCCACTGCGTCTGGCCTTATCCCCCCAGTTCTTGATGCTGGGAGTCGCCTATTAAAACTGTGACTTGGGAGATGGTCCCAGAAGTTCTCATAAGGATCTGCATGAGGCTTGTGAGATGGGAAAGCTTTTGAACACTCATATGTCGATTTGATGAGACAACTCAGCCTCCAGTTTTGAGGATAAGGCTAGCTCCAAGATGATTCAATTTCTTAGGGAGAACTGGTGTTGAGACCATTATTCTGATAAGGTAAATCTTCCTTGGCTGGAGAAGAATGTGAGATTTCAATTCTGTGAACATTTGTTAAGTCTCTAACCTATGTGAGCTTCTGTGTCAGTCAAGGCTTGGTAGAGAACAATAAATTAAATGAAGTTTATGCCCAGAAGGAGGGCAACAGTGCCAGGGTGGTAAGAATCAAATCTTAGGGTGAGATAGACCAGGGAATGGAGCTGGCCAGAGGTCTTCCCTACCCGAGGAGGGTAGGGAGCATGAGAAAGAATGAGGTGGGGAGAGACACACACAGAGAGATTGAATTTGAGACTGAATGTGAGAGAGAGAGAGAGAGAGAGAGAGAGAGGTATTAGATAGGCTTTGACAGATGGGCACACTTCTCAACAGTGATGATGAGGGGAGGGGTGGCAGTGGGTAGCTGGAACCATATGAACTATTATTTTAAAAGATTGCACGTAGAGTGTAGAAACTTTAGAAAATAAAATGATAAAAAATCCTATTAATCCAATCTAAGATAACCACTGCTGTGGTTTTGGTACATTTCTTTGGAATATTTTCTCTAATGCATATTTTGTAACCTCAGGGTCCATGCATCACAGATTTGGGAGTCCCCTGTGGATGGAGAGGTCAGGAGGGGCATCCTGACAAGCAGGGTACAGGAGCCCCACCCCACAGAGCTTGCTGTGAAGGGCCTGATTGTCTATCCTGGAGGAACTCTGGATGCCAAGACTGTAAAACTGGGTCCTCCTTCCTCCAGGGCAGGGATGGCTCCATCTTTGGGATTCGCCAGTGCCTGACATCATTTCTGGGAGGCACCGTCCAAAGTAGCAAAGAGAAAGTCAAACAAGTTGAATATCTGTATCAAAGCACGTTCTTATCTGTCTACACATGTCAAGATATCAATCAATGCCAGGAGGTGAGTTTTCTCCATAGGGCTTCATCATTCTGGTGCAAGAATAGTGGGAAGGGATGGCTGGGAGAATTCTCCATTAAGGGAGACGTTTCTGTTCATTCAGCAAGCAATTTAAAAAAAATAAATGTTGTAGGTACCAGAAGGACAGGACCATGTCTGTTTGAGAACGGTTGTCTCCCATCCTGGGGAAAGCCATCCTCCCAATAAGAACAGGTCAAATGTCTCCTTCTAAATGTAGCAAGAAACAAAAGATGATACTTTGTCTCATTAGAGATAGCTTGAAATTTCAGATTCAGCAATATATTTTAAATATTTTAATGGAGGGTAGTTTGGACTAGCATTTCAACAGGCGGAGCAGAGAGCATCCTAGGGAGAGGACTTGGCATATATAACAGGGGATAATAGATGTATTGTGGGCACGGGGGACTCTGCATTGCTTGACTTGGAGGGAGCAGATGGAAATCATTCAGCATCCAGAGATGCTGTAGATGTGGATCTTTGAGAATTGTGGTGGATCTTTGCTTTTTCTTTGGGTTGTTCAACTTTTTTTTTGCATTTTTCCCTATTCTTGGGGGGTGTCCCATGTTGTACATTCTCCTCCTCTACCATAGAAGGCAGAGGCTCAGCTCCCCAGCTTCCCTGCAGGGTCTGAGTCCAGTGTGCTTTTGGGTGTTCTTCCTGGCTGAGCTGCCCCCACCCCTGGCTCTCTGTCCCTCACGAGGATTCTCCAATCACAAAATATTCTTGATTAAATTCCTTTTCCACTCGAAGGAGCCAGAGATGGTTTCTGTTGCTTGCAACTCTGACTCGTGACCTTAGGATGGGTATGTTTGAGGAGTGGTGGGAAAGGGTGCTGGGTGAAGAATCTGTGATGTAATTTGACACCGACCAAACTTCTCTGTGGACCTTGGCTACGGTAATAACATTTGCTATCTTCAGGTGATTCGTAGAAGAATATGTTAAGCATAGGAAAATTATGTGGGCTTAGTAATAGCAACATTGCAAATAAAATCAGGTACTGTTTTTATTCTGCTAGGTGTAAAAGACTAAAAAGCAAATGTCCAGCACTGTTAAAGATCAAGGAAAGTACACTCACGTTTCCACAAACTTTCTAGGAAGAAATCTGACGATCAGTATCACAACTTCCTATGTCCATGTGCTTTGATCCAGAGGTTTTCACTTGAAAAATCATCAAGGGCAATAGTTGGATAAGTACATTAAGATATATATGCTGGAATGTTCATCACACTATTATTTATCGTAGTGAAAAGTTGAAAGCATTCGATAGCCTGTCAATAGAGGATTGACCCCCCAATTATTGTGTAATTTATTAATAGGTAAGTAGTATCCATTCACGTGGATCAATTACCTTTAACTACTCCAGTGGAAATGTGTCCAGCAAGTCTGCCAACCAAATTGTGTATGCACTGGGGTTTGAGAAGGGCCTAATAAAATAATATCCTTTTCTGTCCGAGTTCTGAATCAATTGAGAGATAGCCACAAAAGTCAGATAGATGGGGATAAAAACATCATCTTTATTACTGATGAATGTTTTATTGGAGGATGAAGTTTAGGGGTGGTCCATGTGGGTTTGCTATGGCCTACTCAGGCCAAAGTTATACTTATCAAATATTATTGCCTCAAAGATTGAGTGGAGCTGGGGCAGAAAGAAAGGGAGCAAATCGTAACCAGCCGTTCAATGTGTTAGCCTGCTAATTGAGATATATGGATCAATGGCTATCACCCATCAATCATTTAACTCCTTCCTTTGTGGGGTGGGGAATGGAGTGTTACTATGATTGTAGTCCCTTCCTTTTCAAGGAAACACAAGGAATAAGGACTAAGAGTTCCTGTCCCTAGCATTTTGTGATTCCATTTCTGTTATTAAAAATATATGCATGTTTGCATAGACAGACATAAAAATACTCCAGAGATGGATGTGTGAGAAGTAGTTTCCTTTATGGGTTAGGACTAAGAGGGAGACTTCCAATTTCTCTTTATTTGGCTTGTGAAAATAAACAATAATTATTTCTTGTGAGAAAAAAATAAATATATTTCCAATTAGAAAATTAAGTCTCTGTTCACATTGTATATAATTCATACTTTATGTAAATGGGATTTAGTTATGCAGAGTGTTTCTTTCACAGTTAGTTAAATACTGAAAATTAATACATCCAGCTTCCGTGATGAAAATACCTATTGGGTTTCTTTCTTTTTTTTTAATTAAATGATAGCTGTATACATTAATGCAAACATGGGGTACGTTGTGCTGTTTTCATATACAATTTGAAATACTTTCATCAAGCTGGTTAACATAAATTTCATGTCATTTGCTTAGTCATTGTATCAAAACATTTATATTCTAGTTCTAGAAAAGTTCACTTGTACCCTTGTTAGACATTACTCAGGAATAAAAACAAAGCAGGAGGAATCACCCTACCAGACCTACTGGGTTTCTTGATGCATCCTCCGATGTCCTCTC
>CAUYQV010051262.1:0-65487 GCA_963574575.1 Galagoides demidoff | reverse complement strand
ATGGCTAAAACTTCCATTACAATGTTGAAGAGCAACGGAGATAATGGGCACCCTTGCCTGGTTCCTGATTTGAGTGAAAATGATTTCAGTTTAACTCCATTCAATACAATATTGGCTGTAGGTTTTCTGTAGATGGTCTCTATCAGTCTAAGGAATGTCCCTTCTATACCAATTTTCTGACACAGGCACCATTGTTGATCCAAGGAACCAAGTTTAACTCAAAACAGGACCCTCTAAGTCTGTGTATCAAGACACTCAAGAAAATCAGTCTCTGACCAGAAGTAGTGGCTACCTGTAATGGTAGTGGTACCTGCAATCCTAGCCCTCTGAGAGGCGGAGGTGATAGCTTGCAGTCAAGAGTCCAAGATCAGCCTAAGCAATGCAAGACCTCAACTCTACCAAAAACAGAAAAAATTAGCTGTGTGTTGTAGCATGTATTAACTGTTCAGTCCAGCTACCCTGAAGGCTAAGGCAGGAGGATCGCTTGAGCTCAGGAGTTTGAGGTTGCAGTGAGTTATGATGATGCCACTGTACTCTAGCCAGGGTGAGAGAATGAGATTCTGCCAAGAAAAAAAAAAAAGAAGAAGAAGAAGGAGGAAGATGAAAGGAGGGAGGGAGGGAAAGAGGAAAAGAGGGAGGGAGGGAAGGAGGGAGGGAGGAAGGAAGGAAGGAAGAAAAGGAGGAGGGGAGGAAGGGAGGGAAAAGGAAGGAAACTGGTCTTATCACTCAGTCACTCATTCATCAAAATAGATTCTAAAAGATGTGAAAAACTAAATCTATTCTTAAAGGAGAGCAGAGTTAAGGCGTTTACTGTTACTAGGGTTATTCAAAGGAACATACTACAGGTTATAAATGTAATCACAAAAAAAAAGAAAGAAAGAAAAGAAATGTCCAAATGGTTTCAGGCTGTATCATCATCACTGAAATAAATTATCTGCTCATGATGAGCATTTGAAGAGATGACCCCTCACTCTGGTTCCATGAACTTCAACCTAATCTTTTGTAATCCAGGCCCATTGCTCTTCACTCACATATTGTATAAATGATGCAATTTCGAGGCTTTCTTGGGCCCCCAGACTTCTTACCTGCCTTGGGACCAAGGGAAATCAGACTGAGTTGATCCTGATTGTTTGATGAGCCTGCAGTATAGAAATAGGGGGCAGCATGGTGGGAAAAGCCTAAGTGTGGGCATCAGATTGACTGTGTTGAGCCCTGGATCTGCCACTTCTGAGCTAGGTGCTCTTCTGTATGTGGCTTAACCTGTCTGAGCCTCAAATACTTCATCTGAAAACAAGGATAATCCATAATATGCAAGTACATTATAAAGAACACATTTAGTAGACTCTCAAAAACATAAGTTATGGTTTCGACCTCACATTCATATTATGTTATTATTTCTGATGTGATTCTGGACAAACAAGGCATTAACTCTTTCCAGGCTCCAGCCTGGGCGTGATGAATGAAACCTTATGACAATCTCTGTGTTTCCTTCCAGTTCTAAGATTTTGTGAAGGAAATCACATCTGCCACCAATATAAACCACAGGCACAAGTTATGAATTTTTGCTGAGCAGTAGTTCTACTTCTGCATTCATGGAAATTTCACAACTTACTCAAAGAAGACAGAACAGCAGAGACAGAGGGTTTTCTTTCTACATATTTTCCAAAACACACTTCCCAAGCTGGTGTCTGGGTTAAAAATTAACTTTGGAAAAGAAAAATAATGCCATCTTTTAGAAATGGCAAAATAGTCCTAATGATTTCCACAAGAACTTATTTATATGATACTTCCAATATTTCTCACACAAGATTGTATACAAGTTATGGATTATATGGCTAGGGAAGGGAAGACAAGCTTTGGTAGGGAAGAGTCCTTGCTTTGATTCTTAGTTCTGCCAAAGGCGAACTGTGTGACCCTGAGCATGTATTGTCTCCTCATCAGGAATAATAATTTCTACCATTTAGCGGTGCTGTGTGTTAGCACTGTGGCAGGCCAGGAGCAGAATAGAGACTCAATCCCAACCATCTTCTCCTCTTCCCTACTCCTCAGGTGCTGGGACTATGCTGTTCTCTTCTTCTTGGTTAAGAGAGACCACTAGATGGTCACAGAGCAGATGTCCAATAACCATTTGTTGAGTTGAACTGGACACTTGTTTTTTTATATGTGTAAGGCTGAATTTCAGAGAAAACTGAAACAGTTCATTTTTATAATAATAATCAGAACAGTTAATGACCTATGGCTATTTTTATCCCATATCTAGAGTCAGACTGATTTAAAAACAATACTTCCTAGAGCTTGGGACAAATGTTCTTGGAGAAAAGAGCCCCTCTAACAAATGTGTTTGAAAAGGTTGGTATTCTGAGCATGCACTATCCCCCCAACACCTGAAGACTCACAACAACACATTAAAGGGCTCTAAAAAAATGTGGCAACAGGAAACTCTTTTTGCTGTGTTTAAGCCATTGTTTCCCAGTAGCATTTGACCTTAGGACTCTTTGAACACAAATTAACCAATGCTAGTTCTTCAAGGAAATGGAAGAAAATAATAACAAGCTGTGTGATATGTTTATATTTTAAAAGTTATTATAAAATCTGCTTTAGAACATTGGTCATTAAGAGATTGAGAGCAATGTTTAGACATAAATAAGAAACTGTGAATAAGACTTATAAATAGAAAACTCAATGTGATTAATAAATGAGCCAAACTCTGCAGGAAAGAGTGTTCTGAGATATGTCAGCACCTGTTCTTGATATCTCTCTGTTCTTCATTTCTCTGTCCTTCTGTTTGTGGTTTCACCCTCTAAGTTTCTCCTGAGTCATCATGGCTGCAATACTGTAAGCCATCATCATCTCTCTCCTACCCTACTGCAGTGTGATTCCTGGTAGTCCTTCTCCAAACAGGTATCATTTATCATCTGGAGAAATCATAGAGATAAATGGGCTAGCACTCATCCATAAGCAATAAATAAATATTTTAGAATAAATTTATTTTAAAATCCACGATTGTGATGGACACTAAGATGATTCATGAAATGACAAGACTAAGAGGAAAATACACATTTTAAGGTAACCCATCTGTATGTGTCAGATGAATTTTAATGTGGAAATTTAGGTCTAAATACGTAAAATACATTCAACCAATATATATTTATTGGATGTCTATTATATACCAGTTATGGTGCTAGGTTCCAAAAACAAAACAGTCAGGACAAATCCTTGTCTTCATGGAGCTTAAAGCCTCTGTGGGAAACACGTAAATCTAACATAAAAGTAAGTGTCCAGTTATCCCTATATTAAGTTGTGGGTGGCAGGAGACTTGTGTTCTAATATCTACTTTAGACAATGAGATCAGGAACCACACAGGCTTTGTTCACTGTTGTGCCCTCAGCCCTTGGCACAGAGCCTGGCACTGACGACTGGCTCAATAGATATTTGTTTAATTGTTTGTATGAATGAATAAGTGAATGAATGGATGTGCATGTCCAGCAGGGGATCTGACAGAGTCAGAGTTGTCAAGGCAGAGGATTGCTGAATGGAGGTGACTGCTGAAGGGTGCTTACGGAGCAAAGAGGGAATGAATGTGCAAGGAGAAGACACGGCTGTGTGCAGAAAGCAGGAAGCCTGGGGTGATGGTGGTTGCCATAAACAGAGAATGGAATCACCAGCTGGAGATAGGATTGGGATCTAAGCAGGGAAGACAGGTCCTCTGACACCAGTTAAGGAGTGTTTTTTTCATCTTAAGGTCAAAAGGGAACTTCTGAGTACTGTGAGCCAGAGAGAAAGGTTACATTATCAGATTTGCGTTTAAAATTAGAACTGGGGCAGGGAGGAAGGAGCTAAAGAACTTGTACAGAATACCACTGCAGGAGTGTAGATGGGAGATGATGGTGTGGACTGCTGCAGTCACCATGACTCAAGAGAAATTTGAAAGATGAAACCACAAACAAAAGGACAGAGAGATACCAGGAACAGGTCCTGGGTTTTTGGTTTGCATAACTGGATAGATGGTGTCTTAACACTGAGTTAGGAAACAGAGTGAGGCCTGGGGGATTGAGGGCCTCATGGATTAAGTCAGTTGTATAAAATGAATGGTTGTGAATGAGTAACTAGGGCTCTGGAAGAAGAATCCGAAACTGACCATTTGCCTTCATTCTTTGTCATTTCAGATATGAATAGTGAAACAGCAAACACCTATTTTAGCCAAGATACTCATTGCTTCCTAAGGAGACTGATCAGTGTCTGCTCCTGAATCAAAGGGGGAGGGAGGAAGCCACTTCAGTGCTGGGTGCATGAGAAATAGTTTTGTCAGTCACTATACTTTCCCTCTACAAAGATAAACCCTGTCTCTATCTAGATCCTAGAACCTGATGCGTTTTTTACTTCATTCCTTTTAAGAACTCCATACAGGGCTGGATAATCACCATAGAAATGCAAGTGAACAATATGTTTTTGAGGGTTAAGGGAGATCTTCTAAAAGTTTACTCAAAAAACTAAAAGCTGAGAAAAAATTAAATAAAATTCAAAGAACCAGCAAAGGTACATTTATAAATTAGACTGTGATAAGCCCCTAAAGTTTAGAGTGTTGAATTCATAAGACAGACTGAACAGAAAAGAACAAAGAAGGGAAGCATTATAACCCAGGGGCTGCCTGAATGTGAATCTCCTAGGGAAATTGTTGAAATGGAGATTACAGTTCAGTAGGTCTGGGCAGAGCTTGAAACTCTGGAGCAAGCTCCCAGGTGACGCTGAGGCTGAGCATTGTGAGGCTGTAGATTATTCCACCTTGAGGCATCAAAAAGCACTGAATCCTGAGTAATGATGGTCCCTTCAAAGAGTTGTAAAGATTACTGGAGACAATTATTGACACATAAGCCCCTGCTAAACTCTAACTCATAGACTTAACCATGTTGCTAAGTCATCATTTTGGGAGATGGTCAACACTGAGCTCTAAGTCAAAGGTTTTAGGTAACATCATAGTCATTGCATACACAAGTCCTGTAGTTATCAAGATCCATTAGGACAACGGAGGCACACTCTGGGAGGCCGAGGTGGGCAGATCACTTGAGCTCAGGAGTTCGAGACCAGCCTGAGCAAAAGCAAGACCCCATCTCTAAAAGTAGCCGGGCATTGTGGTGGGCGCCTGTAATCCCAGCTACTCAGGAGGCTGACGTAAGTGAGCCCAAGTGCTTGAGCCCAAGAGTTTGAGGTTGCTGTGAGCTATGACACTACAGCGCTCTACCGAGGGGGACAGAGTAACACTTTGTCTCAAAAAAATTAAAGAAAGAAAAAAGAAAAGAAAAAAGAAAAGGAAAAGCAACTGTGCTTGCGGTTTATATTGGTGGCAGATGTTATTTCCTTCACAAAAGCACAACTGAGGCTGCAGCATTTCACTCTGTTGTGCAATTATGTGTGAGCCATTAGGTAAACTTTTATATTTTATGTTCATCATTTCTCATAAGTTGGTTCAACAGCTGTCTGCCCAAATGCCAATGTCAGCTGAATTGTACCAATTTTTGGACTAGACATGAACTGACACAGCATCAGTTCCATATAAGAAAATTCACTTCCAGGTCTACCATCAAAATACATTTAAACTCAAGTAATCGTGTGCCTTTATAACAGGAACACGTTTTCCTTCCATTTCCCTGCCAATGAAATGCCTTCCTTGTCCAACATTAGAGATGAGATTCATAAATTACGCAAATTAAAAAGCACATGGAGACAAGGAAATGCTCTCAATTGCTCTCATTGAATGTGCAGTGGATTTAAAGGGAGCCTGACTCTGATATATAATATGCCCCACAGGTCTTTCTGGAACCCAAGGGGGGAAAGTCCTTCAAAAATAATGAACTTATTGACGTCAGTAAGTCTGAAGTAAAACAATTAAGTGCTTTCAATTCATTTGATTGCAAACAATTGTGCATTGAGAGTCAGCTATATGTCTGACCTTATCCTAAAAGTCATGCAAGAGAAAAAGGTTTAAGAGTCAGTTCCTAGCCCCAAGAAATAAGCGGCTGATTTGTCAGGCAAGACGTACACACGTGAAACATGGCAGTGTTTAGGGCAGCATGCAACTGACTGCCAAAATGCAAGAGCAAGAAGTAGGAAGAAGGCGAGAGGGGGGAATGACCTGGGTTGGGTGCAGAACGTCATCCTAGGAGATGGAATTTGGTTTTGGCCTTGAAGAGTAACCAAACTGGATTTGGATAAACCTAGAGTAGTGCAAAGGTCATTCCCAGCAGAAGCAACAAGAACAACAAGCTTGGGGGTGAGAAGGGCCGTGACATGATTTTGTGTCTGCAGAAAGTAATGTAACATCGGAGAGGAATATTCATTCAGTGTGGTGAGGCAGGATTATGGGAAGATTTTAATAATCAGTTGAGGAGAATGGAACAGGAAAGGGTTGCGTTGGAGGGAGAAATATGCAAGTGTCTGTGTGGTTATGTATGTATATGTACATGTGTATTTATTAGCTAGGTAAACTGTTGTCACTTCCATTCTCAATATGATACAGGTGGTAATACTAATATATCCATGTGTCTACAGCATGTGACACCTAAATCTCATGAACACTGGAAGAATTTTGAAGTCACACTATGCATTCACCCTACCCTTCCATGTAAGAAGGGCAATACATAGAAGGATCCTTTAGACTTGAAACTTTCAGAAAATGATGCAAGGCTTTGCTAAGAATGACCTCATCCACACTCTCCAATAAGAATCGTATGCACTTTCTTTCTCTAGTTGCAAACAATGATCTATAAAAGACCATCGGTGTACTCCGCTAAACAAGCAACCAGTCACAGCACTTCATCTGTGTAGCTGTGAGATACGAGAGCTGGTCTAATCTTAGCTGGAGCTCATCTACGTGAGCACAGTGACCTGTATGCTACTGGTATAATGCCTAGTTGGGCTGGATTGCCCATTTTTTCAGAGTCCTTATTTCTAAGTCTAGTTGTCTGCCTATGCCACTGCTAACTCAAAGTATCATCTTTATAAATCAAGTTCTTCATAAAGCTCTGCTTCCTTCCAATAGGGCCTCAAATGCTGACCCTGACTTTGCTGTGTCTATATGTGTCTTCTCCTTGGCAGCTGTGTTTCCTCTAGGAGAACAGTGGTCTTCTGTCTGCTGCGGCAAGCAACAGTCACTTCTTCTTGCAGTGAGAACTGAAACCAGAACTGTCACGTGCAGCTTCCTGGACATATCCTATTCAATATTAAACTCTCCTTCCTCTCACCAACATGTTCAGGAGCATTTGAGCATCAGTGTTGCAACTTAACAACTGCATGCTTTTGGACAATTTACATTTCGGTGCATCAGCTTTCTGTTTTTTAAGAAAGGGATAATAATAGTACCTACCCAGTCACTAAGTTATTACATGGAAAGTGTTGGCCTATTACTCTTATTATTATCATTTAATCTCTTTATGCCCTAATATCATGTTGATTTAATGTGCACAACACTCATGGGCTAATTAACTTCTCCATTGAAGGCAGACTAGATATCTAAGTATTTCTATGCATATTTACTTCTATGTGTTGCTATGAAAGGTAATAGCAAGCATGAAAGACTACTACTACCACATTACCATTCAGTCTTAACCTTTATAACTATTTGGGAAAAATAATCTTGCTGAGAATTAGGAGATCACAGAAGTTTTTTAGCAGCACCTTATGTAATTGACAACCGGAAGTTTCAAAGTGAATAAAATCTGATATTCTTAAGTACTTTCATTGCTATGCTCTTGCAAAACTTCCAAATGTAGTATCCAGCAGTTAGTTGGAAAATCAAGCAAGTCATTCTTATGCATTATCTTGTCATAGAGACAGGGTTTCTGTATATGATAAAATTAAAAGAAAATATAAAACTGAGGCCATCACGGGAGGTCAGGAAAGATGGAGATCAAATAGGCTTAAATTATAGCGTGGAGGATATGGCATGAATGCCAGGAAACATTTATGAAGACAAATGCTGTATTAAAATGGGGTCTTTACATCTGCCTTCCCTCAAAGCCCTCAACTAATGTGGATTTAGGTATAATCCGGCTTTAGCTAGCTAATTCAATGCAAACCTTGGCAGCAGACAGAGTGGATTTAATTATCTTGTTAAGGTTACTTTGGTTGTCTGATGCTACAAATGAGAAAGGAACCTCTTGGTATTCCTTAATCTCATGCTTCTCAACTAAAAATAGGAGAATGGGCCTACAAAACCGCATCTACAGCTCTGCGATCTTCATGGCAAAGGTGTTATGAACAGCAGGGACTCGATGCGTTTATTGCTAACAGGGGAAACTGATGACATGAAGGAAAAGGAGGCATTCTGAAACTTAAATTCTTAATTTCAATTTTTAGGTATTTACATCTTTCCAACAATTGCTTAATTTTAGGAACCCGTATCTATGATAAAAAACATATCTTTAATGATTTTAAAACATGTTATATTATTTTGGTGAAGTCCCCTTAAAGAAGTAAAAGTACGCCTATAAGACTGAAGCAACAGGTATTTATTTTAAAAGTTTTATAATCTGGCTCAGTGCCTGTGGCTCAAGTGGCTAAGGCGCCAGCCACATACACCTAAGGTGGTGGGTTCAAATCCAACCCAAGCCCGCCAAACAACAATGACGGCTGCAACCAAAAAATAGCCTGGTGTTGTGGCAGGTGCCTGTGGTCCCAGCTACTTGGGAGGCTGAGACAGGAGACTCGCTTGAGCCCAGGAGTTGGAGGTTGCTGTGAGCTGTGATGTCACAGCACTCTACCCAGGGGGACAGCTTGAGGCTCTGTCTCAAAAAAAAAAGTTTTATAATCATCTCTTCATTAAAAAAATAAAAAGCAGTAGACACTTCTCTCTGCCTGCCTCCCCTATGATTCAGCCTGCCCTCTAAGGTTGAGAATCCATAGAAATGTGTAGCTAGTACTGAGCTAATGAATAACTCAGTTTTTATTTCTAGTTACAATGTACACAAACTTGGAAGATTATTAAAGGAATACTTTATGTAGCTTTTCTACCGTTACTTATACAGGAAAATTTCTCTTGGTATTCATTTGGCAACCGTTTACGGAGCACATAAAATATGCTGTGTTGGTTGGATAGCCCTGAAGAGACAGCGATAATAAAAAATAAGCAAACAAGAAACTATGCAACGATGATGTATGCTGCAATGAAGTTAGAGTGATAGTATAAGGTGTGTTTGGGCAAGGGGGACTACTTTAACTTAGGCGATATGCCCATCCTTGCCATAATTGCAGTCAGATTAATTTGTCTCTCGTGTGCTGCTCTGCTATGGACAGCAGTGGGGCCAACCCCTGCAGGTTACATTTTGCAGACTCCTATGTTAGCTGACATGTGTCTGCAGGATTGGCATGTTGGCAGAAGGGAAAAGCCTTGAATGGCGTCTACACTAGAGACTGCATTTCCTTCCTGGCTCTCACCAGACATGCTTGCTGTGGTTCTAGCTTCTGCTGTTATCTCTAAACAGAAAACTCACCCCCTCTTTTGGTCCCTCCATCCTAAGATCTGTAGTGGCTTTCAGCTCTTGCTAATCTCAGGATTGTTTCACCATTCCTTCTTAGGTGTCTTAGCTCTTCAAGCACATGCATAACCAATATCTATATTACATTTCCTTTGTTTTAATTACTTAAGAGTGATTTTATTTTCCTAGGTGGACCCTGACTGAGACAGGGAATGAAGTAAAGCTTAACTGGGGAAGTAAGATTTAAGAGAAGAGCTAGACAACTAATAGGATTCAGACATGTGATGTTCTAGAAGGAAGACATTCCAGGCTGATCAAAGTGCAAGTTCATAAGGCTGTAATAACCTTGCATAAAGCAAGCCAGTGTGGCTGTAGAAGCATGGTCAGAGATAAAGCCAGTCAGTAAATGGGTACAGGATCATGAAGATTCTTATTCCAAGTATGAGGGAAATGGACATGATTTGATTTGAATTTATTAACAATTGCTCTGGCAATTTACTGGCCAATGGGTTAATTGTTAGGAAGGGAAATTATTCAGGGCAATAGCCAAGGAGATGGAGAAAAGTGGGAGAATTCACAAAAAGTTTTGTATAGAGGCGACCCCACTTGCTAGTGTGGTTAATGTCAAGGATGAGAGAAAGAAAAGAACCATGGATGGCTCCTAAATTTTTATCAAAGCAACCCAGTGGGTGACGTCAACATCAACTAAGAGAAAAGCGTGAGGAGGTGGTAGATTGGCGGGAATGGATGGCTCTGCTCTGGACCTGTCAAGTTGAAATGCCTCCTGGACCTCCTAGTAGAGACATAAAGGGGCAGTGTGTATACAAGTCTTAAGTTCAGAGGAGAGGCTAGAGTTACAGATATAAATTTAGAAATTTTTGGCATATAAATGATTTTTAAATCCATGGATTTGAATAATATTGTCTTTAAAAAGAGTGAAATTGCAAATAATTCATTATGAGCCATCAGTGATTGTTATAAGTACAGGGTTTTGAAAGGGGAAAAGTTGTTAGATGTAACCACATTTTTTTAAAAATAGACTTTTTAAACAATAAATAGAAGCATTGTGCTTGCGTGTGTGTGTCTATGATAAAAAGCAGTCTGAGAACCCAAAGGCTGGCTCTACACAATTAATTTGATTAATGTAGACAGCTTTTCAAATAATTTAGGACACATGATAGATTGCCTGAATGGTCCTTGCTATTTACATGGTCTGACTGAAGCAGATGTTAATTAGAAACTCTTTTCCTTAGGAGGCATAAGTTTGCCCAGAAACCAGTCATATTTGATGTGCTATCTGAAATGAATGTACAAATATCAACTGACCCTGGATATCACAAAGCTTTAACAATTTATCTGCCATTTACTATGTCATTACTCTCAGAATAATCTCTCAGATATTCTAAGTACAGACACTCTGAGAAATCTTTAGCTTCTCACTGTCTTTGACATTCCATATTCAGAAAGTTGGCCAAATGTAACATTGACTTTATGTGGCTCATCTATTCTTCTTGGTCCTACTGCTATGTTTCTGGTTTGATGGTCCCCGCCATCTCTTATCTGGACCGCTTTCCTCCTTCCTGCAACCCTTTTGCAACACCATTCCCTCCAAGTGTGTCCTCACTGCCATTCCCAAAGCTGCATCTTATCCTGGAATTCCTAAAATGTCTTTCTAATTCATTCCTAAGTCCAACTTCTGTACTTCTGGTCCTCCAAAAGAGCATCTCACAGTGCCTTAATTGAAATAAAAAAAAAAAAAAAAGAAATACAACCTCCAAAACAACACTAGCTAGTTTCACGAGTAGGATGCCATATGATTTAAGACAAAATAGGTTTACCATGCTTTGTTCAAAGCAGCTTTTTAAACATTCAGAAAAGAAAACATTTAGTTCCTTAATAAAGACTAAAGTTTATTTTAAAGCTTTAGAATTCTGAAAGGGTCATTGCAAATTGAGTATTAATAAAGTCTAGGAAGAGGGAAAGTAAACTGAATTGAGTTACTCTGTTTTTTTTTAATGTTTTCTCCTAACTGGAAAAAAAAAAAGTACCTCAAGGTTGGAGGATGGGTTTAGCCAAACATAAAAAAAGTGGGATTCCCCCCCCCTACTTTTCTGATCATGATTAAGAAAGAGAAAAAATATTGGCTCAGCACCTGTAGTTCAGCGGCTAGAGCACCAGCCACATATACTGAGGCTACTGGGTTTGAACACAGCCCAGGCCTGCCACACAACAATGATAACTACAGCAAAGAAAATAGTCAGGCATTGTGTTGAGAGCCTATAGTCTCAGCTACTTGGGAGGCTGAGGCAAGAGAATTGCTTAAGCCCAAGGAGTTTGAGGTTGCTGTGAGCTGTGATACCACAGCAGTCTACCAAGGATAATGAGACTCTGTCTCAAAAAAAAAAAAAAAAAGAAAGAGAAAAAATTAAGGTATTATAAGCACAGAGAAAAGATAAATATAAACTTTCCCCAAAGATCATAAAGCAGGTTGGTTTCTGAAAGAGAAATATCAGTTTTGAGAAGTGGTAAATAACACCAAAAAAAGCATTAAGATAACGCAAAACAGATCTGAGATAAACCCAGGCTGTGTTCATAACATTTACTCAGTGTAGCTGGATACACTAGGTGAGAAGAACAATAGCGTCCACGGTGTAAAAAGGAAAGTTAAGTGTAGCATGATGAGAGGGAAAAAAGATAATTTCAATAGTTTACTTGGCACTGAACTTTCTCTTAAAGTTCAGAACTTTTGTTCAGAAAAAATAGCCTGAATGGTTACATTGACTGAAAAAAATGAGACCTCCTCCAAAAACACAGTGTAAAATGACAGTGTTTTTAAAAGTTGAAGTAAGCTGTTCTTCACAAAGAGCTAACAATTCCTCATTGATTAGGATAAGGAAGAGGAGGAAAGAGGCAAAAAAGTGAGAGAAGGAAAGAGGGAGCCAAGAAGTGTGGTGGCAGGTAGAAAACCCCGCAGCTGGCTCCATGGGAAAGTCCCAGGGTGGGGTGGCCCCAGGCCACTTGGGAGCAAAAGTGTCAATAGTCAATTCAAAGTTTCCTGAGGTGCTGTCACAGGAATCTCCATCATTGTCCAAAACCTTCAGTACACACTGGTGCCAATGTTTACAGAAAATATCAAATTAAATGGCTTTATTCAAGCCTAAAATGGTCTGGAGCACATAGAAACCAGGAATTTGAGGAGATGTAACAGTAGGGGGAAAAAGTGTCCCTACCACCCCCAACCCAATCCTTGAATTTACTTGGAGGAACAATCAGAATGTGGGATGAAGAACAGAATCACTTTTTGTTTAAGTCTTAAAGAGAAGATGACATACCCACACATAAACATTGATTAATAATAGTTAAATTATTTAAACTGTTTAACGTTCAACACAGCTACATTATTTTCATGTCTGGTATAACGTATTTGTATGCTTATAGCTTGCAAAAAAAAAAAAAACTATTCTTGTCAAAGTCCTTATTTTTATTGAAGAGTTGCAGTCTCTGTATGAAAAACAAAATAAAGCATTGACTGAAATATAAGTTAAATATCCTGGGATTCAGCAATCAACATCTTAGAAGGAGGTTGTTTCCCTGTGAGTCTGGGATGGTGGGAGTCACGAGGCTATGATGCTGAGCTGACCAGAAGTGGAAAGGTCAGATTCCAAAACTATGTCTGTCATCTTCAGTTCTTTGAATGTGAAGTTGAAACTGAAGTGATGATGTGATATAATCTTTAGGTGATAGAACCTGTTGTCTATGGCTGAGCTTTCAGCTTGTCTCCAACAGTTTTTTTTTGTTGTTTTTTTTTTTTGAGACAGAGTCTCACTTTGTCACCCTCGGTAGAGTGCCATGGCATCACAGCTCACAACAATCTCAAACTCTCAAGCTCAAGTGGTCTTCTTGCCTCAGTTTTTCATTTTTAGTAGAGACGACGTCTCACTCTTGCTCAGGCTGTTCTCAAACACATGAGCTCAAGCAATCCATCTGTCTCGGCCTCCCATAATGCTAGGATTACAGGCATGAGCCACCATCTCCAATATTTTTAATAGGAACAATCCTGCAAAGGGTACTCTTCAATAAACAGCTTCATAAATGCATTTGAGTATGTGTAGGGTATGTACCTGACCTTTAGCTGGTGGCTGTATTATCAAAATGTATGAGGCCTTTAAACAAATCACAAGTGAGTAGCTAACAGTAGCTGGGATATGTGAGGATTTTAACCAAGGCCAACCCATTTTTCTCACCAGCCAAATGTCCTTTGAAATTGTGACCAAAGGAAGAGTAAGAGAAGTCAGGAGAAAACACATAAATTCAATTGGTATTATTTTAGTATCTATGATAATTAGGTTTGGAAGTATATTTAGAGAATACAGGTTCTCATCAAGTTTTACCATCTGAGGATGTAGACAGGAAAAACAATTTCTGTCTTAAAAGAATAACTGAACCTGCCATGTGATCACCCCGGAGGGAAGATACAGAGTCCTTGCAACAGACCATGGACTTCAACCACCAGATACGTGAGAACTAAACAAATTGCAAAGTCCCCATTATAGACTCTTAAAAAGGGCGCAGTCTTGACGGAGCCCATAGCTCAGTGGGTAGGGTGCCAGTCACATACACCCAGGTCAGAGGGTTTGACCCTGGCCCAGGCCAGCTAAACAACAATGACAACTACAACAAAAAAGTAGGTGGGCATTGAAGACAACACCTGTAGTCCCACCTACTTGGGAGGCTGGGGCAAAAGAATCAAGTAAGCCCAAGTGTTTGAGGTTGCTGTGAGCTGTGACGCTACAGCACTCTACCAAAGGTGACATAGTGAAACTCTGTCTGAAAAAAGGGGGCTCAGTCTGCTCTTTCAGAATTCACTAAATGTCCCAACCTAAATCTCTAGTTGTTATAGAACCTCGAGCAAGCTGAGAAAGCAACTCCAAAAAGGATGCTGGATGACATAGTTTCTTTAGAAGCTAAGCATCAACCCTAAAAAAACTTAGAATTATATATAGAAATGTTTGAGAGACTGAAAACAATCTTACTAATACTTTTGGTTATGTGATATGTCCATATTTGGGAATGATACTTATGCTTAAGAGAATCTGGTATTTTAAAATGAGGTATGAGCTGGGTAATGACAATCTAAAATGCATAATGAAGTCATTGATGTAGATTTGTGATTTTTAACTCAGACACAATGTTTGTAAAAGCTTTGGAAAATAAAAGAGGATTAAGCTTCACAATTTTTATGTTCTTATTTTTTCAAAGACTTTTTTTAAAATAATAATAAGTACTTGGAAAAGTTTTTCAGTTAGATAATTAACATACTAAAAAAGAAAGTTGAGTATATTAAATTTACAAAATTATTTTAAAAGTATAGAAGAATTTGGTTAACTAAGTGAATAAATGTTATTATATATACATTCAAAATTCCCCTAAAAGTAGTTGCTAAAGTTATTTAGAGAGTGATATAATAAGACCAGTAAGGTGATTTGAAAGTCACAAATAAGAAGTAGGTTTTGAACTTTGAACTTTGATAAATTATTTGCTAAATTTTTAAGCACAAATAAATTTCTCAGTAGTGTTTTCTGTACACAAAAATTACTTTTTTCTTTTTACTTTTTTGAGACAGAGTCTCACATGTCAACCTTAGTAGAGTGCCACAGCAACCTCCACTCTTGGGCTTAAGTGATTCTCTTGCCTCAGCCTCCCAAGTAGCTGAGACTACAGGCACCTGCCACAACACCTGGCTATTTTTTTGTTGCAGTTGTCATTGTTGTTTAGCAGGCCCGGGCCAGGCTCAAACCCACCACCCTTGTTGTATGTAGCCAGCACCCTTACTCACTGCTATGGGTGCTGAGCCACAAAAATTACTTTTAAAAAAAAATTCACATTTAATAACTGGCACCTGTACTATCCTTTTTATCAATTCAGCAGGGCTAAAAATTAAATTTGCAAAATGAGCTCCTACATATAAGTCAGAACAACCCATTCAAAAAATGGCTAACTTGTAAGAAAATAAAATACAAATAACCAAAAAATATGAAGATATACAACTTCATTCCTAGTTTACAAAAAAGCAGAAATCCAAATTGTAATCCCATACAGTATCAATCAACCAGAGTGCTAAGATGGAGGCACTCTTATCTGTAAAGAATGTCTACTAGAACTACCTTTCTGGAAGACAATTTGCCAAAAATCTATCAAATTTGAAAATGCATATATTGTTGGGTGGCACCTGTGGCTCAGCAAGTAGGGCGCCAGCCCCACATACCAAGGGTGGCGGATTCAAACCCGGCCCCAGCCAAACTGCAACAAAAAATAGCTGGGCATTGTGGTGGGTGCCTATGGTTCCAGCTACTCGGGAGGCTGAGGCAAGAGAATTGCCTAGGCCCAAGAGCTGGAGGTTGCTGTGAGCTGTGATACTACAGCACCCTACCGAGGGCAACAAAGTGAGACTCTGTCTTAAAAAAAAGGGGAGGGGGGCGCCTGTGGCTCAGTGAGTAGAGCACCAGCCCCATATACTGAGGGTGGCAGGTTCAAACCTGGCCCCTGCCAAACTGCAACCAAAAAATAGCAGGGCATTGTGGTGGGCACCTATAGTCCCAGCTACTCGGGAGACTGAAGCAAGAGAATTACTTAGGCCCAGGAGATGGAGGTTGCTGTGAGCTGTGTGACGCCATGGCACTCTACCAAGGGCAACAAAGTGAGATCTGTCTCTACAAAAAAAAAATGCATATATTGTTGAACTTTATATTTCCACTACCAGGAATTTTTAGTATTTGTATCATATGTGTATTTTATCATGCATAAATTTGAACATGTTCACGAAGACATTTATCCAAGAATGTATCCAAGAATGTTTACTGCAACAATGTTTATAAGGAAAAAAAATCTAAATTATCAGTAGAGGATAGAATTTTTAAAAACTATTATATCCATGCAATAGCTTACTAAATACATTAGAAAGAACAAAGTAGCTCTTGGTGTGTTGGTATAAAATGAATCCTCTATTAATTAAAGGATAAACAATAAAGCTAATTGAGCAGTCTTACACCTCCAATTTCTACCAGAAAGAAAAAAGATGTGTGTGCACCTTCCCACACATGATTTCTGGAAGAATATAAATATATAGATGAGACTCTTAAAGGTGGTCAGCTATGAGAACAATGTATTAGTTTGCTAGGGTTTCTCTAACCAAGCACAGTTTACCTAATCTGTGGCTTAAATCAACAGAAATGTATTCTCTCATAGTACTGAGTTTAGAAGTACAAAATCAAGTTGTTGAGCAGCGTGGGTCCTTCTGAGGATGGGGAGGGAAAATCTATTTCAGTGACAGCTGGCCGCTCTTGGCATTCCTTGGCTTGTAGCTGCATCCCTCCAATTTCTGTGCTCATCTTCATATGACTTTCTTCCTGTGTCTCTGTGTCTCCAGGTGACGGTCTTCTTATAACAATTATATTGAACTTGGGACCAACCCTACCCCAATATGACTTTGTCTTTATTGGGTATATCTGCAGCAACCCTATATCCAAATACAGTCACATTTTGAGGTGCTTGGGGTTGCAACTTCAACATATCTCTTTTTGGGGACACAATTCCACTCATAACAAAAGGGCATGGCCATTCTAGGGTTGGAGAAAAACCTAAAAATCAGTTAATAAGAAAAGACTACTAGTTAAGTAATCTAGGCATGACTGAATGTTATTTATGGTCCTGTTCCCTTCCAACATAAACATTTGGAATGCAAATACCATTCTGTATAAACTAATTGTCCAAATCTCAACATTTGGCATTCAATTAATTTTAATGATATTTCTTTCCCCCCATGCAGAAGACTTCCTTTTGGTTCAAAATAGCCTGATATTCAAACTCAATTTCCTTCAAATTACATTTTTATTTCTTGGATACCCATAGTCAGAAGGGTTTTTGGAGATCTTTTAGTAAACGCCTTCAGCATTTTGACAATGTCTCCAATAAGAGGCCCAGTCTCTGTTTGAACACTTTCAGGAATGAAGAAGCCACTGTTTCCTGAAACAGTCCTTCCTATGGCAGGTTAGTCCAGATAGTGAGTCAAGTTCTGCCTCCCTAAAATTTTTACCAGTTTGTTTTGGTCAGCCCTCAGAGCCTCACAAAATTACATATATATAATATATACTACATATACATTAAAAATAATAAATATATAATTTAATGCATGCATATATTTTTATATATTAGGCAAAATGTACATGTACAATATATATTTGTTGACATTATAACTACTCAAACATCTTTTTGATTCTATTCTATGTCTTATCTGAGTCACAATTACAATCCAACTTCTTATAGGTAACTATAAAAAGTCAGAATTACAGGCTGGGCCTGGTGGCTCACGCCTGTAATCACAGCACTCTGAAAGGCCGAGGCTGGTGGTTTGGTTGAGTTCAGGAGTTTGAGACCAGCCTGAGAAAAGCAAGACTTCCCTCTTTACAAAAATATAACCAGGCATTATGGCAGGCACCTGCAGTCCCAGCTACTTGTGAGGCAAGAGGATCATTTGAGCCCAAGAGTTTGAGGTTGCTGTGAGCTATGATGCCACTGCACTCAACCCCAAGGCAACTGAGTGAGATTCTGTCTCAAGAAAAAAAAAGTCAGAATTATAGGCATAATAACTAGATAAAGAAAAACCTATAAGGCCAGCAGAAACCAGAATGAATGCATTGGATGGCCCAATAATTAGCCAATGGTCATCAGCTAATCTAAGAAAAAAAAAGTGAATGCATTTTCATCACCACTGACCCTTGCAAATACATTTGTCACCAGAAAATGCTCATCATGCAATCTGAGGAACATGAAAAAAATTCAATATCAATGTAAGTTCTACAACTTTGAAGACTCAAGTCTTATACCCAGAATGTTCTGAAAAAGATATATTCTTCTGGAAAGAATATTAAAAACAAAAATGTTATTTCATTTATATAAGGAAGAACCAAAAGCCTTGAAAATAATAGGGAAATTTTTTGTGGGAATTGTGCCCAAGAAATCCTTGAGGAAACTTAAATGCTCAAGGCGGCTTGAACAAAGGCATAGATTCTTTGTATGAAAGGGTTGCATAAAATTGCGACAAATTGTTCCATTCACAGTTACTCTGCCAGACTTTGTCACACAGTATGAGAGACATTAATAAATATATGTCAGCCTGTCATTTCTTCACAAAACACTCCCTTCACCCAAATAAATAGGCTTGTTTGAGGCAACAATGGCCATCTTTGTCTAAGAAACACTCAATTTGTAGATTAATGTTGTTTGCTTGGAGCACTAATTCACACAAAAGTCTTTTTACCTGGGGAAAAAGCAACAATGATTCCTTTTTGGAAATATGATCCATCTCTAGAACTCTCAGAGGTGCTGCTAGAAGGTGCAGTCACGACCGGTGAGGACTTTTTAGCAGCTGTCAGAAAATCAAACTGAATGTATACTTTATCATAAAGATGAAGTTCTGATAAGACAAATTGAGCTCAGTATCAAAGTAATTTTGCCACCAAATTGCTCAGTGAAGTGGCTCAGCAAACCGAAGGTCCCAAATTGCTTCATTTCTTTCTTTCAGATATTGTAAAGGAGAAACCTTTCCTTATCATCTTTAGAGTTGAAAGAAAATTTCCCATGATAATGAAGGCCTGGAAATAATTCACAGTGGGAGCGAGGCTGGAGGGGGGGCGCATATCACTTAAAATATAAAAATTGTACCTTTATAACAATATCCATGACTGATTTGTAATAAAAAGTAATGGTTAGACAATCTGTGAGTAAATTAATGATACATCTCTCTGAAAAGGCAACACGCAACCCTTGCCTTCTTCTGATGTACTTCACTGGGATTTTCTTACCAGGAAACAGTTGGCTCAGTTCCTGGTGGTGAGCAGTTAATTACCAAAGATCAGTTCACTCAGCTTTAGAAAGAGCCATTAGGATTTAGCCCTTCCTAGAATTCACATTTAAGAAATGGGTCGTTGTTTACTTCTCTGGTTTTCAGGATGACTTTTGGTAGTTAATCATGCCTATGCACTTACAAGTTAGCAAAATCCAAAGAAAATGTAAAATTAAGAAAATTAAGTGTAGAAATCTTAATGAAAGAGGTGTAAACATAAATAAATAAATAAAGTCTGTGCATGCCATCCTAAGATAAGCAATCAGAATATCAAAATAAATTACATGTCGTGTTGAGCCTTCTGCTCATCCACATGTCCATTTAATACTACAAATTGCTGCTTCTCTGGAGATGCACACTATTAATTTGCTCACAAACTGCCAATACAAATATTTTTTTTGACACAATCAATACTCTACTATTACCATAACCTGCCTTTTCTAATTTTTACTACTTGTTTTAAGGGCAAATTTTTCCCCTCTGGATTGACTATTTGGCTATTCTCCAAAAAAATACTTTCTAAATATTGTCCTTCATTTGACTGTACCAGTCAGAGTTGGTTTGGGACTTGGTTTTGCAAAATCAGGGGTTTGGCCCAACAATGGTTAATTTGGGTTTTGGTTTTGGCACTGTGGCCTATAAGAACATGGAGGGTTTCCACTTTCCAAGTTTTCTTAACTGACTGGTGACGCATCCTGAAATAAGAATCCCTGTTTTTCTTTTCAATAATTTTTCCCTTTCTGGCAGGGTGGCCTGTGAAACCAAGTTAAAACATGTTGTTTCTTCACTACCAAACAAGGAGTGAAGCTAACATTTTGCTTTTACCACTTACTTTGTCCTAAACCTGGATAAGTTTATAGGGGTGAGGAGCTTTATCGATTTGTAGCCTATTTCATTAATTTGGGGGAAAAAAACCAAAACTGTGACTTTCCTACCCTGCTTTCACTCTCCTTCCATGACTCTCTCCTCCTTTCTCTCCTAGCCAAGAAACTTTGTTTCTTACACAGTTCCTGCCTCTCACATTCTCTAAGTCCAACTCAGAACTTTGATTCCATTCCATCCTTTCACCTACTAGGTATACATGTTGTAGCTCTATGTAGCTTATGTGTGCTGTAACTCATTGGCTCTAAGACTCTCTTAATTGTAAGATGTCCCATTATAGGCTCAGTGCCCATACACAGTGGTTATGGCACCAGCCACATACACCAAGGCTGGCAGGTTCAAACCTGGCCTGGGCCAGCTAAGCAACAATGACAACTGCAAAAAAAAAATAGCTGGGCATTGTGGTGGGCACCTCCCAGCTACCTACTTGGGAGGCTGAGGCAAGAGAATAGCTTAAGCCCAAGAGTTGGAGGTTGCTGTGAGCTGTGATGCCACAGAGCTCTACCAAGGGCAACATAGTGAAACTTTGTCTCAAAAAAAAGTCCCATTATTTTATCTACCAGTGAGAAAGAGCAGAAGTGCTGCCAATTTAAAGTCTATGCATAGACTGGGCATAGTGGCTCATGTTGAAATCCTAGCACTTTGGGAGGACTGTTGCTGGCCAGGAGTTCAAGATCAGTTGGAAAGAGAGTAAGACTCTATGTCTCTACAAAAAAAAAAAAAAAAAAGGAAAAATTAGATGAGTGTGATAGCACTTGCCTTTAGCCCAGCTATTTGGGAGACCAACACAGGAGGATCACTTGAGCCTACAAGTTTGAGGTTAGAGTTAGTGCTGATGATGATGATGCCACTGCAATCAGGTGACAAGTGAGATCCTTTTACAAATAAGTAAAGTCTATGCATGCCACCAAATATATGACCTATTCTGACTCGAGATATTAAAAAGTGAAAAAATGTACCTTAGAATTGATAAATTATGATGATTGAAGGCAGAAAGAAAAGAACTTAAATATTTTATAAGGGCATTTATAGAAATGCTAACTTTCTCTCATTTGGATGTATTGGTTCCCCATACCCTGCCCACACCTTCTTTTATTTGATTTCTTCATTCCAAACAAATATTAGATGCCTCCCCCATGTGCAAGTAATGCATGCAAGGGACACCAAATAAACAAGGCACAGTGTTTGCCCTGAAGGAGCACTCATTTTGGGCATGGATGGAAAAATTGTCTAGAGAAGACAACATAGGGACTGCCACTGTGTGAGGCAGAAGTGCAGAATTCCATGGGGGCGCAGTGAAGGGTCGCTGCACTCCATCTTGCTGGGGTAGGGAGAGCTGTCTAGAAAGGAGTGTCTAAGCCAAGATTTCGGAGATGAATAAAGAACAGTCATCCTTCACAGGGACAAGGCAAATGAGGAGAGAAGAGAAGGATAGTCCAGATAAAGGAAACAGGAGGCAGCAAGAGAAATTTTAGTGCTGTGCTCTGGCAAATGCAAAGGGTTGCTTAACACTACATGAGGGAGTGAGGTGGGCTGGCACCTGGTCTACAGTACAGGGAGTTCAAAACTGATTCTGAGAAAATCTGGAAGCCAGCGATGGGTCTAAGCAGAAGGTGAGAAGATCAGTTTAGTCCTTTATTTTAATTTGTTTAACTTGTACTTTGTAAAAATCAAATTAATCACATATAATTAAAAATTCTAAAAATTCAAATAGTCAGAAAAGGCTTATCATGGAAAATAGTGTCCTTCTCCAGCCATCTCTGATCCTGATCAGAAATCATCTTTCATCTTTCCATTGTTTTCTTCTTGTGGTTATCTCAATATTAATTTTTAAGCTATGCTGCTGATTCTTAACATAACAAAGGCCTTTCTTTGGGTTTTCCTTTGAAAAGTTTTAGATCAGAAGTTCAAAGATGCACAAATAAGGTTTGTTGGAATGAGGGCAATAACAGAGCCAATAGTAACAAAAATATACTCTGAAAAGTGGAAGAAAAGATCACAAGAAAATTAGAACTTTTGCAACGTATACTTTCAACTTATTCTTTCAACTTGTTCTTTATTATTATTTCTATTGTAATCCAAAATGAGAGAACCAAGACACACTGCTGTTTTAATTTACAACTTCAGATACTATCCAGGGAATCTTAACTCTTAACACCATCCCCACCTCTCCCTGTCTATCTTCTCAGTGTTGTTAAAACACTATTGTTGGCTGTATAAATAGTATTCCTTAAAATGTTTAAATGCTCCTACAGACAAACTACTTATTTTCTTCTCTTTCCCTGGACAACTGCCATTTGAGAAATACTTTGCCACACTCACCCCTCCGTCCATTCCCCCAGATGCCTCCCTCAGAACCACTTTCATCCTTCTTCTCCAATATATTGATTTGGGAATGCTCTTTGCCATTCTTTGTGTTGAAAACACTTTCTTGGATTCTGGGTTACACACACACACACACACACACACCCTTTTTTTTTTAAACTAAAGCACATTTTCTAGTAACTTCCTATGGAAATGTGACAGATATAAATTTTCTGGATTGTTTTTATTCCAGGCTCACTTTTATTGGTCTCAGTGTGGGTCAGTTTGGCCAAACTAGTCTCAAGGTTGGTACACAATTCTAGGCTGAAATAGTTTTCTTTTGCAATTTTCAGAGTTTTTCCTCAAATGAGTTTCTCCTTATTTTCTAACATCTGGTGTTAATGTTTAGAAGTGTGATTTCATTTCTAAATTTTAATCTTTGAATATAATCTTTTTCTCTATTTCTCTGGAAGCCTTTCAGATCTTCTCTGTATCTTTGGCTTCTGAAGTGAAGTGGGGTGAGTGTTTTTCATCTGCTGTACTGGACATTCGGTGCTGTCTTTTCTATTTAGAAGCAGATCCATCAGTCTTGGCAAATTTACTTGAGTATTTTACAATTTCCTCTCTCTAACATCTCTTTCTGAAACTTCCAGTAATCACATATTAGCCTGTCTAAATGGGTCATTTATGATTCATATCTTAATCAAGTTTCCCATCTTTTTATCTTATGATTCCACTTCTTAAGCATTCCTAGAATTTACTATGCAACCTTACTACCCATTTTTTATGGAAGCAACAGTGCTATCATATTTTTAATTTCCAAGAATTATCTTGTTTTTTAACATAATCTATTATTGTTCATGGATTTAAAAGTTTTTCAAGTCTCTCCAAGAACACGAATAAACAGTTTTAATGTTTGTATAATCCCTGTGTTATTTCCATTTCTTCTCATTCTTTGTTTTCACCTGTCTACTTTGGTCTCTCTCTCATGGTAAGGGAACTTCCTAGTAACTTTCTAGTGATCCAACTTTGTATTCATGTATCAGAGTGGAGTGGTGGAAACTGGGTGAAAGCCCAGTGAACATGGCTGGGGTTAGCCGACTTGCCCTAAGGGAGATCTTGAGAGAGCTGGCCATTCTATTAGTGGCTGCCAACCACTTCTGGGTAGGGGTCTTCTGGATGATTTAGTTTTTCTAGACAAGTCAACTCCTTATCTCTTACATTGAGCGCAGGTTCCTGGCTGTGGTGGAAAGGGAAAGGGAAGGAAGAAAGGGAAATATCAAAAACTATTCTAACAGAGCTTTTTTGGAAGGGGGAGTTATTTGTTTTTTAGACAATGTCTCACTCTGTCACCCTGGATAGTGTCACAGCTCACAGCAACCTGAAACTCTTGGGCTCAAGCAATTCTCTTGCCTCAGCCTCCCAGGTAGCTGGGAATATAGGCGTCCACTACAACGCCCAGGTATTTTTAGAGATGAGGTCTTGCTCTTGGTCAGGCTGGTCTCAAACTCCTGAGCTCAAGCAGTTTCACCCACTGCAGCCTCCTAGAGTGCTAAGATTACAGGTGCAAGCCATCACGCCCAGCTTCTAACAGTTTCTTACAAAAAGCAAACTTCTATTTGTTTCCTTGTGTTAAGCTCTGAATCTCACCGTCATCCTCTGTTGTGCCTAGTGTTTTTAAAACACCAGCCTTCCTCAGTTTCTCCAGTTAACAAATAAAGTTCTGGTTTCCTGTGGTAATGATGGGAAAAGTGAGGGGTGCTGTACTCTTTAGTATTCTGTTCATGGTAGGCATTGCTAGGCTAGAAGGACCAGGTTATCAGTGTCCATGCCTTGGGGAGAAGATCAATTTATATAATTGTACCATCTGTTCCTGGCTCCACCCCATACCTCCCCCTTCATCCACCATACCAGCTACTTCTGTGCAGTGTGAATGGCTACCATGGTTACTGCACTCCCTATGCATGCTTACCTACATGAGGTCTGAATTCCTCTGCCCTCACAAATCCATCTTTACACCTTCATATTTCATCATGCAATGATTTGCTCAAATAGCTTGCCTGCTGAAGCCCTTCTTTCTCTTTGTCTTTCTGGGTTTTCTAGCCTTTTATTTCCTTAATAATAGTTTAGTGCGGGATTGGGGAACAGAGCAGATAGACATGTGAATTCAATCTGCCTTCTCTAACTGAATACTGTATTTGCAATTTAGATTTGCAATGTTTTAGGTCAAATAATTCCTTTGGTTCATATATGGAATAACATATTTTTCAAACCATAAATTAAACATTAGAGACATAAAGACAAAACACTTGAAGTCAAAGCTATCCTAGAAATTTGAAGTATAGGCCATAGTTCCTAGCTAACTCCTACTCTCTGCTTTCTTCTGTTTTTATAATATTTATAGCCTTAACTGAATTTTCTGAAGTCACAAGCCAAAATAAAGGTATAGCATGTCTGAAAAACTTGAACCCAGGCAACTCTCACCCATGATCCCAGCTTTCTCACTTGGTCCCCACCCCCACCCCTCAAATACTTTCACCAATACTTCAGTGGATTTATTTGTAAAATTTTAGACCCAGATACACACTTTATGGAGATAAAGGGCAATTTTTCCATTCCCAGCTCAGAAGGATGTATCTTTTGTTTTTCCATATCAGGTATTATACAACTGAGCCAACAACTAAGATTTTAAAAATCTTCACTCCAGCTGGGCCTGGTGGCTCATGCCTTCCTCATCCGGGAGGCCAGGGCAGTGGAGCACCTGAGCACTAGAGTTTGAGGCCTATAGCCCCCACTACTCAGGAGGCTGAGACAAGAGGATCCCTTGAGCCCAAGAGTTTGAGGTTGCTGTGAGCTATGATAGCATAGCACTCTACCCAGGGCAACAAAGTGAGACTCTGTGTCAAAAAAATTACAATAAAAATAAAAATCTGCACCCTGCAATAGGCTCAGAAAGTGAAATGCAGTGCTTCCTAGTCTTTTAATTGCTATACTTCTTCCATTTTCTTTATAACCTTCTCAGTAAATGGGGCAATACTTGGAAAGATTGTCAAACACCAGAAGTATATAAATATAACATATGTGTCCTCTTCAAGAAAGGAAGAGGCTTTATTTAAAAGTGCAGTGGCTCATGCCTGCAATCTCAGCACTGTGGGAGGCTGAAGCAGGTGGATTGTCTGAGCTCAGGAGTTTGAGACCAGCCTGAGCAAGCTGAGATCCCATCTCTGAAAATATAAATAAATACAAGGTTTTGATAAAGCTTTGGGATGATAAGAACTTGGACCGTGAAATGGCCTAAGGTGAAAGTGATAAAGAAATGTCAGCAGTTACCAAGAAGATTTAGCAGCAGGCAGAAACAGCACCCTGTAAACAAAAGGGATTTCTAAATCAATTTGCAAATGAAAAGAATAGGAATTTGAGGATGGGAAAAGAGAGTGGCTGGGCAAGGAAGCAAAGAATAAGACTTTTCATTATAGGAATGCCATGGCCCATTGGTCCATGGATGGATTAATAAATTGTGGTATATGTATACCATGGAATATGATGCAGCCTTAAAAAAGATGGAGACTTTACTTCTTTTATGTTTATATGATGGAGCTGGAATATATTCTTCTTAGTAAAGTATCTTAAAAATGGAAAACAATGTACTCAGTTCTACTATGAAACCAATATATAATCACTCATACTTCCATATGAAAGATATAACACAATTACAGCCCAAGATGAAGGGGGAAAGAGGAGGGGAATAGGAGGGGTGGGGAGAGGATGGGTAGAGGGAGGGTAATTAGTGGGACCACACCTATGATGCATTTTGGGTACATGTCAAATCTATTAAGTGTAGAGTATAAATGTCTTAACACAATAATTAAGAAAGTTAGGTGAAGGCTATATTGATCACTTTGATGTAAGCATTCCAAATTATATATGAAATCAGCATATTGTACCCCATAAATGCATTAATGTATACAACCATGGTTTAATAAAAAAAGGAATGTCAAATATTAAGCTATATATGTGTGTGTGTGCGCGCATATGTGTATGTATATATACACACTTGTGCCAGTTAACATCAGAAATACATTCTGTGAAATGTGTGGTTAGGCTATTTCACCCTTGTGCAAACATCTTCGAGTACACTTTCACAAACTTGGATGGTACAGCCTGCTGCACAACCAGCCTATATGTTATCGCCTATTGCTTTTAGGCTACAAACCTTCACAGCCTGTTATTGCAGTGAATACTGTAGGCAAATATTATATAGTGGTAGGGATCTGTGCATCGAAACACATCTAAGTGTAGACAGAAAAGGTAATGTACTGACTGCAACTGTAAGACTGGCCACAAAGTCACTAGGCAATAGGAACTTTTCAGTTCCTTGGTAGTCCCATGAGACCAGCTTGATATATGAGCTCCATCCTTGACTGAAACATTGGTATGTGGAGCATGAACGTATGTCAAAATATACTTAATATAAATTTATCATTATTAATTATTCGTTGTTATATTTAGTATCAATTTAATAAATACATATATGTGAATATATATGTATGTCAAAATAAATCCCATTCATTTCCACACACCTTCAGAAAAGATTGCTGCAGGCATGAAGGTCTTGGTTTAGGTGGGTTTCATATGAGAGACACAGTGGACAGATCAAAGAAGGATGTTGTGTTTGACCTGGTGCAAAACTGAGATGACAGACAAACAGCAGAACAAATCTTGTACTGAAAAGAAATAATCAGCAGAAACAAGAGCTCGAAGCCCAGCAGTGGCCAGGAAAACTACAAATCATCTCCCCTCGAGAATCCTCAGAGAGACAGGAAGGAACTCAAGGTTCCCACTCAGCTGACATCTGGGTTAGCTTTATGCAAGGTCTCCGGGCCTTAGAAGTGCATATAAAACCTGTAGCTGGATAAAGGAGATTAAACTTTATATTGTATCTGCTTTTGATGAAGACTAAACAGAAAAGGTATTCACCCTAACGAAGGACATGGTAGAATGCCTTGGGAAATACCCTTTGCTGAATGTCTTCTAGGGTAAGTTGAATAACCTCTAGGGGTAGGGAGAAAGAAAGGACTGCATGGGAAGCTTGACTAGATGAACTCTGGGGTTCTTTAAGATGCTGAGAGGGTCTGGTTCTCAGACCTATGCAGGCTCAAACCATTTCAATTGTACCCAAATGTAACCAAACTGACTTAATGTATAATGCATCAAAGCTCTCTTAGCAAAGTGCAGTAGCACCATGTGGTACTTCTCATCCCCGTTCAAGCCACTGATGGGGAAATGGAAGTCTTGCAAAAACTATTCCAGTATTTCCTGTTGGATAAACTCTGTCATTCTCTAAAAACACCAAAAGGAGAAGCAAACTGAATCAAAAGTGGAAAAGCTTCCAATAGCAGGGCAGGGCAGGCCAAGTTGGAAGATCAGGTCTGCCTCTTACACAGAGGTCTCATTCTGCCGGGGACTGTGTTTTCTTTTCTGTAAAAAGTGTCTGCATGCTAAATGATTATTTGTGTTTATGATGCTTTCTTATAAGTAGCTTCTGGGGACTTGCATTTTAATTCAAGATGGAGTTGTTATTTTAGGGATAAATCAGTAAAAAGTGTCCACACTAACCTGTCATTTTCCACTTCTATTTTGAAGCTCTTCGTATGGGAGTTAACTTCTCCCAAAAAAGGCACGCAGAAAATTCCTAGTTAGGCCACTTGCTTGTTTTCTGAATGATGTTTGTGGTCAGCTATAACATATATAGCATGCTTTCTCCTTATTGCTGCCTTTTTCATGCATGTTTTTATTATTTTGGCATTTTTATGGAAGTGATTAAACATTATTTGGTTTCAAGCTGGTGTAGAAACTGTGGAAGGAGAAAATGCTCTCTAGCAACGTAACACACCCATGCAATCAAAACCACACACATGTGTGTGTAACATTCCTAAATACGTCCAGAGAGTTTTCACCTGATTCAGCCTTTTTTCTTTCTTTTCTCCGTCCCTCCCTTTTTTCCTTCCTTCCTTCTTTCCTTCCTTTCCTTCCTTTCCCTGCTCCCTCCTTTCTTTGTTTCCCCTCCTTCCTGCCTTTTTTCTTCTCTCTTTCTCTTCCTTCCTCCATCCCTCTCTTTCTCTTCTCCTTTCTTCCTTTTTCTCTTCTGAGAACAAAAGAAATGAAAGCAAATATGATTTCCTTTACATTGTAGGCTCATTTCTCATAGAGGGTGCATTATTTGGATACCCAAGCCTCCTTCTTTTACCCAGAGTTAGATGTAGAAATTTTGTTTTTCAATGCTTATTCAGAATGACTGAAATATTTTTTTAGGGTGTCACCTTCCAAGCCATCATTAATGTTTACAGTTTTAATAGCAAATTGTGTCACTACAGTAAATTTTATAGGGCTATTTTCCCCTATCCCACCCCACTTCCTGAAAAAACACTAAGCTAAAAAGAAAGTAAATACTGGGGTTTAGACCAAAAATTCCTGACATGTATACCACTTAGCAAAATCCAAACTGTATCCCCAAGAAGCAGAATGTTTCTAATTCTGTTAAATTTGCTTTATCTAATGATGTTTGATAAAAATTAACAATGTTAACAAAAACTCTGTTTTTTGTTATTGGAAATTCAACTTCTGTTGACACTCCGGGAAAGAGGAGTATGAAAGAGTAAAATTGGGCCTATGCCAGAATAAATTTTTAGGAGGAATTCTACAGCTGTTAGAGAGTGAAATGTCTATTTGATATACTATATCTGCCTGTAGACTTAATAAGAGGAAAACAAAAACTACCGATTTAAATACTTCCTAGAAGTGTAATCGGCATATCTAGCTTCACTGCTATATAATCCAGTAGTTGGGGATGCATAACTTTTACGTTAAAATTGAAAGGAGATTATACGTGTATACATTTTTTAAATACTCTAATTTATGTATTTTATTATAATAATAATTTATTAAAGGCATATACAGGCTTTGGTGCCCATAGCTCAGTGAGTAGAGCACCAGCCATATACACTGAAGCTGGCGGGTTCGAACTCGGCCTGGGACTGCTAAACAACAATGACAACTGCAACCAAAAAATAAAGCTGGGTCTTGTGGTAGCCTGAAGTCCCAGCTACTCAGGAGGCTGAGGCAAGAGAATTGCCTAAGCCCAAGAGTTTGAGGTTGCTGTAAGCTGTGACACCATAGCACTCTACCGAGGGTAACATAGTGAGACACTGTCTCAATAAATAAATAAATAAATAAATACACAGAATACTTTCTAATTTATCCATATTATTTAGTCACTAGGAGATGTTCATGAATTATCTAATACATCACTATTATTAAACATGTCATAATCTACTTTCAATTTCAGAATGCTATTTGCTTTGGGAGGTAGATTTATTTCAATTCACAGTTATACTACATACATAATGCAAATAATAACACCTTTTCTACTTCATTCCTTCATTTGCAGTTTAGAATAGCGTTAAGAAACTTGAAATTTTCAAACCCTAAAAAGTGCAATGACCTCTAACTCAGAGCATTGTCAAATAAATGGTTTGTAGTTTAAAAACATTTATGACATACATAAATCAATCAGAAGCAAAAACCTCGTATGTTTAGTTTCCCTTTTGCAACAAAAATATGTAATGACAGCTCTTTTAAAAATAGAAGTATTTTATATAACATTTCTGACATGATGGATTTTCTCTCTTTTATCATGACATGCAGGACAGGTATTTCATAAAGCAGATGGTGCCACGCATTTTTCTAATGTGTCATTAAGTTAGATGTTTGGAATCAGGGATTAGTCATCCTCCACGGGACATGATGTAATGGGTGTGCCAGTGTAGGACATGTCAACTGCACACCAATCTGGTGTTCCCTCTATTAGACTGGAAAAAGTATGTTTTCTACTAAGAAATATCAAACTTTAGCTTCTCTGGTTATGAAAAAATTATCCTATGATTTTACTCCCCCATTAACCTTTGTGTTCTTTAGAGTATCTTCTATTACATTTTAAGATCTATTTAGTTAAATGACAAATATATTCATTTATTTCTTTAGTTACATAATATTTTTATTATTTAAAAAAAGTCTTTCTGCTTGGTGCCTATAGCACAGTGGTTCCGGTGCCAGCCACATACACCAAGGCTAGCGGGTTCGAACCCAGCCGGGACCAGCTAAACAACAATTAGAACTGCAACCAAAAAATAGCCAGGCGTGGTGGCAGGTGCCTATAGTCCCAGCTACTTGGGAAGCTGAGGCAAGAGAATCACTTAAGCCCAAGAGTTTGAGGTTGCTGTGAGCTGTGACCTCACAGCACTCTACCAAGGGCAGCATAGTGAGATTCTGTCTCAAAATAATAATAATAATAATATAATTAATAAATAAATAAGACAAAATAAAAATAAAAAGTCTTCCAATTTTTATTGTGTTCAGACTTACATGGCAGTTCAGCCTGGGGAATATTCAATAAAAATGAAGAGTACAAGTTTTCCAAAAAGATTTCAGCCCCCAATGTTTACCAATTCAAAGGGTAAATTGTCTACTAGATTCATAACAGGTTTTACTTTTTTGTGAGCATCACTCCCTTGCCACCCCTACCTCTATTGCCCTCACATTTTTTTCCTTGCTTAGACTGAAGGTTGTATCACTTTCTATGTTATAACCAGTGGACATTTCTCACCTAAGAAGAACCAGATGGCCATGAAGAGAAGTTAATATTCCCCTTCATGCCTCCTCTGGGCAATCCTTCTTCACGGGGCATAGTATGCTGATTTACCACTTCTCTACACTTATCTGAATAACAAAGAATAGTTGTCTTGATGGCAGGCCTAACCCAGAAAGATCCTACCTCTATGTAGCAGGAAATTAACTTGCTCAGGAAGAGAAAGATGAGGACTAAGACCTACCATATATTGCATATCGTACCAAAATAATTTTCTGATCCAATTAAAATATTTTAGGCAAACTAGAAATAGGAAACAATATGATTTTACATTATAACACTTAGAGATACTGGGAGATTTAAAGAGTATGCCAGCCTGTGTAAGCACAAGACCCTATCTCTACTAAAAATGAAAAACTGAGGCAAGAAAATACTTGAACCCAAGAGTTTGAGGTTGCTGTGAGCTATGACTCCATAGCATTCTACCAAGGGTGACAGAGTCAGACTGTCTCAAAAAAATAATTATTTAATTAATTAATTAACAGAAAGAGTATTAGGCTGGGTGTAGTGGCTCATGCTTGTAATCCTAGCACTCTGGGAGGCCAAGGTAAGTGAATTGCTTGAGCTCCCAAGTTAAAGACCAGCCTGAGACAGAGCTAGACCTCATCTCTAAAAATCACTGGGTGTTGTGGGGGGTGCCTGTAGTCCAACTACTTGGGAGGCTCTGGGAAGCTGAAGCAAGAGAACTGCTTGAGCCCAAGAGTTTGAGGTTGCTGTGAGCCATGATGCCATGGCACTCTACCAAGGGCAACAAAGTGAGAAAAAATGAATAAAAATAAATAAAAAGAGTATGCATCTGGGGGAAGTTAAAATATAGTTAAATTCAAAGTGTTTGTACTAACAGAGTCATTATGGATGATTTAAAAAAAAAAAAACAACTCTAATATCTATCTCCTTTTCCCTTATCAAATATTTAAAAGGTCACACAAAGTAGTTTGAAAAGTCACCGGGCAAGGTAATAAGAGTTAAAAGAATTGGCATGAATTGCGTACCTTCTTCAATAATCAATGTGTACATGAATGAGTACTTCTCTGAAATCCAATTATATCATCTTAGAAGTGGAAACAATGATAATGGTCTCACTTGCAAGATGAATATAAGGATCAAATCAGAATATAATTTTTAAAGTTATTAAACTAGGGTGCGTGAGATGGCTTACACCTATAAACCCAGCACTCTGGGAGGCTAAGGCAGGTAGATTTCTTGAGCTCAGGATTTTGACACCAGCCTGAGCAAAAGCAAGACCCTGTCTCAACTAAAAACAGCAAAATTAGCCAGATGTCATGGTGTATCCCTGTAGTTACAGCTATGAGGGAGGCTGAGGCAAGAGGATTGCTCAAGCCCAAGAGTTTGAGGTTGCTGTGAGCTGATGAAACCTTCGCACTCTAACAAAGTGACAGAGTGAAAGTCTGCCTAAAAAAAAAAAAATTAAATTAAAAAATAAAGTTATTAAACTATAAAGTTTCATGTATGCATATAATGCAAACTTCACATCGTCTTCATCAAGGTGAAAGTTGCTTCCAAATTCTACCTCATTTCTGTTTCTGTCCACCAGTGGAGGTTCTACATTGATTGAGCAACAGGAGAGTAAAAAAGAGAAGTGAATCCCCCTGTCAAGTATTAGCAGTGCCTTCACTGGGTAAAATTGCCACGTGCTGACTACCAAAAAAGTCTCTGAAAGAAAATTTTCTTGGAGAAAAGAAGAATTTTCTTGGAGATTGGTAGATTTGATTTCCTGACTTCATAAAGCAAGGAGAACAAAAATCAGACCCTGGAATATCTCCTCAGACAAGCACATGACAGCAATATAAGCCTCTTTCTAGGGCTCAGAAGCCAAAGAGACTTTGTACCTGTTTGTTTTCTGTGCCCCCGTGGTGTGAAGCAGACAAGAAAGACCAGATCATTTCGAAAATCATGTGACTCCAGTCTGAAATCAGTAACCCAGAGCAAAAAGGACTTGCAGAGCACAGGGACACCAAAGAGAGGCCCCGGTCTGGGCATTCTAATAAGGCCTAACATTGAGCGGAGAGTGCTAAAACACCCAACTGGTCCTTGATCCCAGAAAGGGGATTCTCCAGCACACACAGATACTGAGTACACCTCAGGGGTGGGGACACAAAGCCACCACACTCTCAGTTATGCGGTACTATGGTAGTCAGAGTCTGAATTCTGCACTTCTTATTGCTGAAAGCATATTGGTTTTTCTATAGAATAGCTTAATGTGGGTAGCTCTCTGAAATAAATCATCAAAATCCTAGAGTGAGGTTATGAATTGCCAAATGGTGACCCAGCAGTAACTGGCTCATCAAAAACGTTGAATAAATGTATGTATAAATGGATGGATGGATGGATGAAGAACTCCATGGAATACCTAATGATAGCAGTGATCTTTTTCTTTCTTTGTTAAGAAAATTTTACAGGTCGCAGTGGCTCACGCCCGTAATCGTAGCACTTGGGAGGTCAAGGCGGGTTGATTGCCTGAGTTCATAGGTTTGAGACCAGCCTGAGCCACAGCGAGACCCCCATCTCTAAAAATAGGCAGGTGTTGTGGCAGTCACCTATAGTCCCAGCTAGCTGGAAGGTTGAGGCAAGAGAATCACCCAAGAGAACCCAAGAGTTTGAGGTGGCTGTGAGCTATGACACCAGGGCACTCTACCAAAGGGTGACCAAGTGAGACTCTGTCTCAAACAAAAAAAAAAAAAAAAAAGAAAGAAAGAAAATTTTCAGGCCAGGCATGGTGGGTCCTGCCTGTTATCCTAGCACTCTGGGATTTGGTGAGTGGACTGCTTGAGCTCAAGAGTTCATGAACAGCCCGAGCAAAAGCAAGACCCTATCTCTACCAAAAATAGAAAAACTGACGCAAGAGGATTGCTTGAGCCCAAGAGTTTGAGGTTGCTGTGAGCTATGACACCACAGCACTCTACCAAGGGCAACAGCTTGGGACTCTGTCTCAAAAATATATATACACACACACACACACACACACACACACCCACATATATACAGTTCTGATGAGAGTTGGTGTTGCATAGGGATTAGAAACACAGACCCTGGAACCAGACTACCTGGGCTTGAAGCCTGACTCTGCCAGTAACTTTTTCCATGACCTTAGTCAGTTTCTACATTTGTAAAATTGAGAGAGTAGGTTTTAACTCACAGGACTGTTCTGAGACCTGAAAAGACTACTATCTGTGAAGTACTCAGAAAAATGTCTATGTAAACAGACATAAAAGTAAAATAATATCCACTCATGTACCCAGTATCAAAGGGAAAATAATTATCAGTATGACTCCAGCTTCCTTTTATTTATCCACTTACTTTTTCTCAGAGGCAACCACTATCTTGAATTTGTGATTTTTCACCCCTGTTTTATTCATATTTGTATCTCTAAGTAAAAAATAATTTTATTTTTCATATTTTAAACCATATATAAGGGCCAGGCACAGTGGCTCATTCCTGTAATTCCAGCATTCTGAGAGGCCGAGGCAGGCAGATTGCCTGAGCTAAAGGTTCAAGACCAGCCTGAGCAAGAGCAAGATCAGTCTCTAAAATAGCCTGGTGTTGTGGACCTGTAATCCCAGCTACTAGGGAGACTGAGGCAAGAGAATGGTTTGAGCCTGGGAGTCTGAGGTTGCTATGAGCTATGACGCCACAGCACTCTAACAGGGCAACAAAGTGAGACTCTGCCTCAAATAAATAAATCATATATAAATGGTATTATGCTTTATGTCTCCTTCTGTAACTCATTCTGCTTACTCAATCTTTCACAATCATGTTATTGTTTATATTATCACTAACAATAATAGGAATACACACCATTCCTATTATTGTCAGAATATTCCCAATGGATGCATGAACTGCAATTTGTCTATTCTCCTTTTGAAAGGCATTTTAAATTGTTTCCACTTTTTGCTATTCTAAGCATCCTTAGATATATTTCTCAGCAAATGAGTAGGAGTTTCTCCAGCTTGTTCTAGAAGTAAAATTTCTGACTTTCAGGGTAAGCTTACTTTTAAATTTACTTGTTTCTTTTTTTTTTGAGACAAGAGTCTCATTATGTCACCCTTGGTAGAGTACCTTGGCATCACAGCTCACAGCAACCTCAAACTCTTGGGTTTAAGTGATTCTCTTGCCTCAGCCTCCTGCATAGCTGGGACTACAGGTACCCACCACAATGGCCAGCCAGTTTTTTGATTGCAGTTGTCATTGTTGTTTGGCAGGCCCAGGAGGGGTTTGAATGTGCCAGTGTGGGTGTATGTGGCTGTCTCCATAACCACTGTGCTAAGGACGCTGAGCCAAATGTCCTTGATTTTTTAAAATTACCCTTTTAAGATGTTTGGACACATTCACGTTATCATTCACATTGTACTGTGTTAATTATTATGAACAACTACTATAAGCCCTTAAGACATACTTACTTAACCCTGATGACAACACTGTGGAGGGAGTTCTATTATTTCCCTTACTTTGTAGTTCAGCAATATTTCCCAGATCACACAACTGGTCAGCCACGGAGCTAGGATTCACACCTAGATAAGCTGTTTCCAGAGTTGTGCTAAATGCAAAATAGAACTAATTTAAAAAGCCAGATTTCTGAACAAAAAATATTATGAGGCAGATAAAAAGGTTTCATTGAAGGTGATGGGACTTCATATAATCCAGTGCGACTTTATTTAAATAATTACACTGGCTTGGCGCCCATGGCACAGTGGTTATGGTGCCAGCCACATGCCCCAGGGCTGGCTGGGTTCAAACCAGGGGCTGGGTCTGCTAAACAGCAATGACAACTGCAACCAAAAAAATAGCTGGGTATTGTGGCGGGCGCCTATAATCCCAATTACTTAGGCTGAGGCAAGAGAATCACTTAAACCCATGAGTTGGAGGTTTCTGTGAATTGTGATGCCATGGCACTCTACCACAAGTGACATAGTGAGACTCTGTTCAAAAAATAAAATAAAATAAAATAAAATAATTGCATCTGCAAAGTCCCTATGTCCAAATAAGGCACATTCTGAGGTTTGAGGGGGAAATGAATTCTGGGGAACTCTACTCAACCCTGTACAGGATCCCTTTCTCCATTCTGTAGCCAAGGAGAGAACTCTGATCCACTTTTCTCATGACAAGATTTGAGTATTAGGAAAGAGCTTTATCAGTCACAGATCTCCCTCCTTTCCCCATGCTAAAGGTCTCGGGTTCTCTTGCCTGGCTACAGATGTACATTTCAGTTAGGACACACTAGCAGAGTTCTCAGCAGTTCTAGTTCTAAGGAGGTCCCCTCAGTGTCCAAGTGACTCTGCTTTTGACACTCTTCCCTTTGCCAGTGTCTTTATGTGGAAAGACACACCTAACAGAAAATGCCTCTCCAGGTGTGGACAGAACAACACGGGTACAGTGAACCTTGTGAGCTGTCACTATCCACTAGAATTATGTTGAAGTCTTGGCTACCTGAGCTCATTCGGGAGTCTTGGGTAATAGTTCTAGCTCTGTTTCTCTCACTGTAAACAGAAGTAAATCAAAGTTTCTGCACTTACATTTCTTAACCTTTGGAAACAGGAGTACTTGCCCTAGCCTGTTTGACAATGATGTTATGAGGATAAATATAAGATTTAGATAAAATCATCAGATAAAAATGAACAGAAAGAATGTGGAATGGCTATAAATTCTTAATGCAATGGAATTTAACCTTGTTTTATGCTATAAGGTCCTTTGATAATCCAGTGAAATCTCTACTGTCTATCTCCCCAGAAAATGCACTTATGCATGGGCACACACATATGCATAAACTTCACAATGATAGGGAGGTAAATCCCCCTGGATCCAGATATGCCTCCCTCCATTCTCTAACTAAAAAACGATCTTTGGGCCAGGCACTGTGGCTCACACCTGTAATTCTAGCACTCTGCAAGGCTGAGGCAGGTAGATTGCTTGAACTCAGGAGTTTGAGACAAGCCTGAGCAAGAGCAAGAACTAATCTCTACTAAAAATAGAAAAACTAGCTGGATGTTGTGGCAGGCACCTGTAGTTTCAGCTACTCAGGAGGCTGAGGCAAGATGATCACTTGAGCCCGAGTTTGAGGTTGCTGTGAGATATGACACCACAGGCACTCTACACAAAGTAAGACTTTGCCTTAAAAAAAAAGAAAGTGATCTTTGAGCCTGGGCATTACATGAAAACAGCAAATAACATTCCTTCTTGATTCACAAGTGGCCATTCCACTTTAGAATTGAGGCTAGTAAGCCAGTCCAGGAACCTAAGCACATCACATGTACACAGTACAGTGGAGGGCAAGGTTTCTTATTTTTTGTTTTGGGTTTTTGTTGTTGTTGTTGTTGTTTTATTTGTCTCAGTTGAAAATGTCAGATCACAGCCACAGATACCTGCATTCCCACCACCAGATCCCTTTGTGACTGAACTGTTGGATACCCATCACCATGCTCTCTCTGGGCTCACCAAGGAACACAGAACGGGGACATCCGAAGTGTCAGCTGCCCTTCCGCCCACCACAGCACTCCTGGAGCCTAATGGAGGAGAAGGTTTTTTGGACTGAATTGAAAGTCTGTCAGTCCAGGCATAGTGGCTCACACCTGTAATCCTAGCACTATCAGAGGCCGAGGCTGGTGGATTATCTGAGTATAGGATTTCAAGATCAGCCTGAGTAACAGCAAGACCCCATCTCTAAAAAATAGCCAGGCATTGGGTGGGCGCCTATAGTCCCAGCTACTTGGGAGGCTGAGGCAAAAGGATCACTTGAGCCCAAGAGTTTGAGGTTGCAGTGAGCAATAACAGCACAGCACTCTATGCAGGGTGACTGAGTGAGACTCTGTCTCAAAAAAAAGGGCGGCACCCTGTAGTTCAGTGTTTAGGGTGCTGGCCAGGTACACCGAGGTTGACAGGTTTAAACCTGGCCTGGAGCCAGCTAGAACAACAATAACAACTGCGACAACAGCAACAACAAAAAATAGTCCTGTAGTCCCAGCCACTTGGGAGGCTGAAGTAAGCAAATCGTTTTAGCCAAAGAGTTTGAGGGTGCTATGTCGTCATGTCTCTGTCTCAAAAAAAAAAAAAAAAAAAAGAAAGAAAGAAAAAGAAAGTCTGTAGATGGTTAGACTCCTTTCTCAGTAGTACAAATGAATCTCAGAAATAAGTGAGGTTGGTTTTTAACACCCATCTTCTTATTTTCTGCCTTTTCCTCTCTTTCAATGTCCCCATTTCAGCACAAAGTCGCTCATTTCTCTTTGTTGGGATGAGATTGATATGTTAAACTAATCTTCACTGATATGTTAGAAAATCAGGTTTTAGAACTTTTCCACTTACAGGGTGAGGGTCAGCCTTAAGAAATTTCACCACAGCCAGAGCAAGGTAGTTATCTAAACACATGATTTACTAAGGATGGAATTTCTGATACGGGTAGTAGAAAAAATTCAGGACCAGAACACCTGCCTAGCAATCATGTATTTTTGCACACATTCTACGTGATTTACTGCATCTTTCTAGTGTTAAAATTTCCAGTCCCTCCATGAATATGGTTACTTTTGCTTCCCACCAAAGATCAAAAGGGGAGGGGGAGATGGGAGAGTGTTCATTTATAAATCAGGAAATTGATTCCTTGAGAAGTGAGGTGACTTGCATTAAATCTCGTAGTTAGGAAGAGATCAAGCTCTTACTAACTGACCCAGATCTGATTCTAAATCCTGCTTTCCTGTGCTACATCACGAAGGCAATCAGGAACCTAATATATACTTTTAATTTTCAAATGGCCACTTTGAAGCCAAAATGTAGTATGACCTCAGGAGCAGTGAGGGTCATCCCAGGAATTGTAAACCCTGTATTCTTTTCTTTTGGGGGGTACTTTTAATCTGAGTATAGGGCAGAATCGACAATTGCCTGCACCTACTAAAAGATAAAGGACAAAAAAATCTGTCCCTGCTCTTACAGAGATGCCTGAGACCTCTTTAACAATAAGAAATGCCTTTTGGGCGATGCCTGTGGCTCAGTGAGTAGGGTGCTGGCCCCATATACCAAGGATGGCTGGGTCAAACCCAGCCCCAGCCAAACTGCAACAACAAAAAGCCAGGCATTTTGGTGGATGCCTGTAGTCCCAGCTAATTGGGAGGCTGAGGCAAGACAATAGCCTAAGCCCAAGAGCTGGAGGTTGCTATGAGCACTCCACCAAGGATGACAGAGTGAGACTCTGTCTCAAAAAAAAAAAAAAAAAAAAAAGTGCCTTTTATTTCATCGAAAGGAATGGGATTGAAAATGTAAATACCTAGACATATGTCAGGAGCAATGGCTGCTATCAGCTCCTTCTTTGAAGTAAGCTTTCATGGGGAAGTTCAGGGAGGAAAGACACCAGGACGAGAGCCTACATCCTGTCTGAGGCTTCCGAGAGCCAAGCAGAGAAAGAGGACTGGCACAAGTCTTGTGGCTTTGAGTGTGAGTGAATCCCTCTCGATCTCTCCATATAGTTCTCATCCTGCACAGGATAGCAAAGTGAAATATCTTCCTGGCCACAGGAGAAATGTGGTGTTTTTCAAAGTGTGGTCCCTGAGACTACGGTGTCAGAATTATCTGGAAATGCTCTTTAAACACACAGATTCCCAGGTACTCATGCATACTCATTTCCGGGTCTCTGAGTCTGGACCCAGGAATCTGCCCTTCTATTCAGCTTCCAGGATGGCTGCTATGAACATTAAAACTTGAGAGCTATTGCTTTTGAGGATGAATGAAATAATGATAATACTGATGAATACTCAGTTTTGAATGGCCTAGAGGTAGACATCCATGGACGCTATTTCATAGGGTTTGTTTTACAACCATTTCCTTATATTATGGTATTATTTTTTAAATTACATAAACCTATGTATATATCATTTGTCTTGATACATAATGTGATCTCTGTCTATATATGCCTGTAGACTATTTTCATTTCCTTTTTGCAAGGCTCCCAACCTCCTTTTTCTGTACTTATCTCCTACCAGGCCCCTAGCAACCTATTGTAGCCTGGTCTCTAGTCTCTTTATAATTCCCACACACACATACAAACATGAAATCAAACATATATGAGTATGTGTTTCTTTCTTTTTTTTTTTTTTAGAGTCAGAGTCTCACTTTGTTGCCCTCAGTAGAGTGCTGTGGCATCACAGCTCACAGCAACCTCCAGCTCTTGGGCTTAGGCGATTCTCTTGCCTTAGCCTCCCAAGTAGCTGGGACTACAGGTACCCACCACAACACCCAGATATATTTTTTTTTAATTGCAGTTTGGTGAGGGCTGGGTTCAAAACCGCCACCCTCGGTACTTGGGTCTGCCACCCTACTCACTGAGCCACAGGCACTGCCCAAATAGGTATTTCTTTTTGTATTTCTAAAATAGAAACATATTCTACAATTTGTTTTCCTGCATCTTGCTTTTCTTACTCAACAAAACCTAAAGAAATATTCCCATATTTCAAAGTTTGGCTCCAGTTTATTCTTTTAAATGTTTGCATATGATCTCACAGTGGGGATGGATCATAACTTGTTCAGTCATTCCCCATTACATATACATTACATATATGCTTTATTTTTTACAGGATAGACTCTTACTCATAGCATAGATAACTGTGTGTTTGAGACAATAATGATTGGTTTTAGTATTCTTGCAGGAGTTTACGTATTCTTATTTTTTATAACATTTGTCAGTTTGCTTTCCAAAGAAGATAGTATTTATTTGAATAGTAATTCATAGATTATTTCCTCTTTATAATTTCTCACTATGAAAATTTATATTAGTAAACAAAATATAATTAATTATATAAATTTATGATATTGAATTTTAAATGTGCTTCATTTGCAACATTCTAATTTTTCCAAGTATCCTTTATAGGGCTCTGTCACCTGACTTTCACTAATATTGCATAAAACAAGAAAATTTTGAGTTCTGAGGTGCTATGAGAATGTAAGCAAGAAAACAAAACAAAAACAGGCTGCCTGCAATGAGGCTATCCTCCAAATAGATTAGATGGACAGAAAGATAGAGACATGAAAAACCTCTCATGTTTGCCCTGCCTTGCCAGCTGCCAAATCTGATACGATCACTGCAGTGTTAAATATGCAGGACCAGTCAAGGTTAAAGGATATTTTCAGGGAATAATAGCAAGTCTCCTCATTTTGAAAAAAAGTGATATGGGGGAGGAAAAAAAAATATGAGCTTGCTAGATTCACATCCACCCATCCTTGTCTGATGTGAACATCTCTAAGTGTCTGGCCAGGCATCAGGGTGCTCAGACAATTCACCTTCAGGCCAGTCCCAAAGTGCCATTTACAATTTATGGGAGATAGCAAGATTCAAAATGGGAAGTTTGAGGTAGACAAGAACTTTAGCTGGGTGCAGTGTAATCCTAGTACTCTGGGAGGCTGAGGCGGTAGATCCCTTGAGCTCAGCAATTCCAAACCAGCCTGAGCAAGAGTGACACCCCATCCCTACTAAAACTAGAAAAACTAGCTGGGCATGGTGGCAGATGCCTATACTCCCAGCTACTGGGGAGGCTGAGACAAGAGGCTTGCCTGAGCCCAAGCACTTGACGTTGCTGTGAGCTACGATGATGCCACAGCACTCTACCCAGGGTAACAGAGTAAGACTCTATTTCAAAAGGAAAAAAGGGGGGGGGGATGAGACAGGAACAGTAGAGGAGAGAGAGCAGAAGAGGTGGGGAAGGAGGGAAGTATTAGGCCTGCGAACTAAAGGGGGAGGGGAGAAATAGCTTAATTATGGAGGAAAAGACACATACAGAGGATAGCCTGAACAGGCAGAGTTGCCGTGGAAGCACATTCCAGGGAAATCTTAAGAGATTACTTTAATAATAAACCATGCATTCTTTAGCAAGCCATCACGAGATTAACTACCCTTTTCCTGGGCTGGGAGCAGAGTCTTTTGCTTTATTTTATGTTTTCCTTCTCCCTCCTTCAAAGGCACGTTTTTCACAAAGAACAACTGTCATTTAAGGACCATCGTTTTTAACATTGCATCGAATTTTCCTCATCTTAATTTTCTAAGCATGAATTTCAAAGGTGATAAGGACCACAGTTTGGGCAGGGTGAACATCTGGGTGGGCTTTGGTGTAATTCTCCAGATGGAAAGATGTGCATTTTAGAACTAATAGAAAGAAAATAACTTAGATGTGACAGAAACAATGTTTCACCAGGGATAAAAAGAATTAAATGTATTTTCTTTTTTTCCTTAATGTGAGCAGGACATTGAATTACTGCCAGAAGCAATATCAGTGCCCTAGAGATATAAAAATACATTTCAAACCAGAATTCTCCATAGTCAGCTCTTCAGATTGCTGTGTGAAACAAGAGGTGTCCATTTTAAGTTGTGTGTTTGAGTCCACTGCTCATAAATGAGCTCTTTTCACTAACATCTCTTAAAACCATGGCTTATAATAGATGAAATCATTTTCTTCCTCTAGCTACTTTGACAAATCTCTTTTATTTGGTAGGGGTGTAACACACAAACTTAATATTTCTGATAAAAGTCTTTCAATTTAGAAAATAGATTTGGGGGTTCACGTCTATAATACTAGCACTCTGGGAAACCGAGGCGGGTGGATCGCTTGAGCTCAGGAGTTGGAGACCAGGTTGAGCAACAGTGGGACCCCAAAAAAGTAGCCGGGTGTTGTGGCAGGTGCCTGCAGTCCCGGCTACTTGGGAGGCTGAGGCAAGAGAATCACTTGAGCCCAAGAGTTTGAGGTTGCTGTGAGCCATGAAGCCATGGCCCTCTACAGAGGGTGACAAATGAGACTATCTCAAAAAAAAAAAAAAAAAAAAAGAGAAGAAAAATAGGTTTGGGTAGGTACTTTTGAAATGAGAAAATATTATAAATGGAGGTTAAAAAAGAAACCTATTTCTTTAAAATTGTTAAAGCCTCTATTTGCCTGAAATTGGCACCATCCCTCTGGACTTCTGGATTTTAGAAATAAAGCCCTGTGATCTAAGATGTACCAGAATTAAAGTTCTCTGCAAAAATATTCTAAGTACCATCCTATGACTAAAATTGATATACCTCTTATCATTCACACATAGCCACTTTTTAAATTCAATATTAAAAAAATTTTTTTAACATATAATCTCACTCTTGTCTAGGCTGGAGTGCAGTGGCATGATCATAGCTCACTGCAACCTCCAACTCCTGGGCTCAAGCGATCCTCTCCCTTTAGCCTTCCCAGTAGTTAGGCACTGCACCACCATGCACAAATCATTATTATTATTATTATTTTGGTAGAGCTTGGGGTCTCACTATGCTGCTCAGACTGGTCTTGAACTCCTGGCCTCAAGTGATCCTCCAGCCTCAACCTTCTAAAGTGCTGGGATTACTAGTGTGAGCCACCATGGCTCATTTTTTAAAATAATAGCAAATTACCTCAGAGGAATATTGAAAACTATCAGCTTCATGCTCCCTATCCCCACAGGGGTGATACCTATGGCAGAAACAGTCCTGGTAGTCGCCTTGGCCAGCTGTGCTGCTTCTGGCCCCCTCAGTCCCCCTGCAGGCTTGCTGTTCCAAGCCTGACCTACTTGAGGGCAGACACTGCCACTCACATTTAGTTACCCCAAATTATACAGTGGTTTTGCAGTGGGGGCTAGGCATGGACCACAAAATACATCCTTGGTGTCCCATGAGAGCCCGATTTGAACTCTCAGTTTCCAGAGGTAAAATGCAAATCCACTGTGCTGCTTGGTCAGTAAAATCAATAACCCCCTCCCACCCAAGACAAAATTTGGCATTTACATGTTTACTATACCCTGCTTTAAAAAAAAAAAAAAAAAAGAAGAAGAAGAAAGAGAGAGAGAGACATGGCTTTCACAGGAATAATTTCATAATTCTTTTAAAAAAAGAAAGCTTCCATGGATGTTTTACAATTGTTCCTGACTTTAAAATATGGAGAAAATTAATCACCAGCTTGTTAACGTAGGCTAGGATATGCTGTGGCGTGCCCCTGTGGCTGAGCACCGTACTTGAATGTCAATATTTTTAAATATTTTATTTCTTACAGCTCATGTTTTTCAGAGAGATATAGGAAATGTTATGGAAATTAATGCAGATAAAGTCATGTTATGTGTGTACATATAGCTGTATATACACTGTAAGGGAAGCCACTGTATAATCTCTGTTTATATCAGACATATAGCTTATTTAAATAGGTCATATAAACATGAACATATTTTGTTTATATCGATTTCACAGAGAGGGTATTGGTTTTATGTCTGTGTATACAGGATTATGTTTCACATATAAATACAGTATATTTTGTATATACACGCATAGATTCCCCACCAATTTAAGTGCACCCCCATCTGCAATGAGACTCTTCTTCAAAGGGAGCCATCGCGTGCCCAACTTGAGACACCGCAGATCGGACTTAGGACCCCACCGCTCCTTGTCAGGAAAGTAGCGAGTAAAGGCAGCTCTTTGTTCAAAGGGCCCCAATGGGTCGGGACGACTTCGTGTGCCACATCGCTGGAAGTGGCGATTCAGGGACGGATTTGTGAAGTGCAGCTCGGTGGGTCCCACCCCTTTCCTGCAGAGTTTCCCCTTCCTGTCCTTATTTGCCCCCTCCCCCGCACTGCCCCCACCCCCGTCCCCCGCGCCGGACAGGCCCTGGGCTTTCGCCCTCCCGAGACGCGCTCCTCTGCCCGGTCGCCCGCGTCCCTGCGATCGCCCCCAGCTGGCGGGGCGCGCGGAGCCCAGGGGAGCCGGGCCACCGCGGCGCGAGTTAATAAACAGTTAAGTTTGGAAGACTCAGCAGACACGTTGAGGGGGAGTTACCCAGCTCAGGCAGCAAAAACATCCCGGCACATTCCTGGGGAGTCCTCAGCTGCCAGCATCTGATTAGAACCATATCTCTGGCCGGGAGTGGCCGCGCGGCTCGAGCTCGGCCGGCGGCTATTTAAGCGGGGCCCGCCGTGCCGGCTGCGCGGCCCCTGCAGGCTCCGGGCGCCGGGAAGTCATGCTCGCGTCGCCGAGGCGCTGCTAGCCGGTGAGTAGCCTGCAAGCCCTGCTTCCCTTTGGCTCCATTTTTTTGCGACTCTTGCTCTCCCCCACCCCTTGGGCTGTGGGGAATCTTAGAAATGAGACGGTGTACTTGTGGAAACCAGCGGTTTTGTGGCCTGACATCTGAGGAATGCGTACACAGAATGCCTTTACCTTAGGGGTCGGACTCCAGATGCCCAGCTTGTGACATTTAACAAGCGCCTCCTTTTGTGTGTATGTGAGAGTGTGTGCTTGTTTAAAAGGTCTGCGGGCAGCCCTGGTAGGACGCTGGTGTGGCCCCTGACCGCCTAATTAACTCCTCGAAGGGTGTTTATTTTTTCTGTGTGACAAAGGCTGGGGACCTGGTTTGTGCCCAACAGAAGCTTTCTCCTGGTGACTGACAACATACGGCATTAAAATGTGAACTTTGTCTTACACCGGCATTCCTAAGGAAGTATCTGCCCAAAGGACTTAACAAACTTGTTTTAAATCCCCAGAGCAGGGAGCAGAGTGCAGGGTTGCGATGGTGCTTCCTTGACTGCTGTAAACTGGTTAAAAAGATTAAGTAAGAATTTTAGAAAAGCGGGGGAAAATGAACCGGTTAAAACCACGGAGCTCCAGTCAACATAGCAGTTTTCATAGCATAGAGCTGACTGTTAATTGCTTCTGTCTTTCCCTTTTGACTTAATTCTGGGCTTGGAATTCGGGTCTGCAGTTAGTTTCAGCAGGGAGCTGTTTGAGTCTAAAGGGAAATTTAACTGGATTAAAAACACTTAAGGAATCTGGATGTTATCTCCACCGCATCCACCATCCCCCCCACCTCTTCCCCTTTCTTTTTAGTTTGTGTTTGGAAGGAAGAGAGCCACTCTGTAAAACGAGAAGAACAGAAACAAACTTCCAGACACATGGAAAGACTTAAAAATTATGGAGGGGCAACTTCATGAATAGTAAATGTTGCTATTACTCTATAAAGTGACTTAATGAAAAAATTTCTGGCCTTAATCAGGCAAAGCAGGGGAGTAGGGGAGAAGAAGGTAGGACATCAGAAGTAATGGCAAAGGAAAGAAGGTGGCTACAAATGCCTTCTAGATAAGCCTCCTGGAATGGCTTTGATGGAATGTATAATTGATCCTCCTTTGAATCTTCAGCTTGGCTCTTCACACAGAAGCACCTACTGGCTGTTGGGGAGGAAGGAACTGGTAGACCCCATGGAGCACTGACACTGCCAGAGGGCTTGTCCCTGAGCTTGCTTCTTACCCCACAGCCAGACCCTGACCAGGCTACTTTTCTCCTGGCCAGGGACCTATCCACCCCAAGTTCTGTCTCTGCCCTCCTTGAAGGCAGACAGGCCTCAATGACACTGTAAAAAAGGTGTATTGCCTTGAGAATTTAGGAGTATTTGAGGTTTGAGCCCTCCTTGATCTTTGGGAAAGACTTTTTGGTGAAGTGCTGGACATGTGGAAATTAACAATTCCACAGTTACTACAGCACAGAGAGTGCAATGGAGAAAGTCTCCTAGAGAACGCACGGAGGAGGCCGGGGAGTCTTGGCAATGTGTATTTCTAAGACGTAACACTTATTCCAAATTCTTAAACAGTTTCTTCTAAGGCCAATTGAATTTTTTTTTCTTATTGGTGAATAGCTTAACTTCCTCCTTCCCTTCCCACTCCCAGATAGACCTATCTCTTCTTATCCAAATGACTGTCTGGAAACTGGTTCTTCTTAAGCTATACCCACCAATGTTTTTGGTTTGTTTGTCTTTTGAGATAGGGTATTTCTCTAGGGCCCCAGCTGAAGAACAGTGGCAATCATCATAACTCACTGTAGTCTCCAACTTCTGGGCTTAAGCGATCTCCTGCCTCAGCCTCCCCAGTAGTTGGAAATATGAGCAAACACTACCATGCTTGGCTAAGTTTCAAAATTTTTTGTAGAGATGGGATCTTGCTATTGTCTAGGCACATCCTGGCTTCAAGCAATCCTACCTTGGCCTTCCAAAGTGATAGGATTACAGGTATAAGCAACCACACCCACCCCCTCCTATGTTTTAATGCATGATCCCAATAAGTAGATGATAGAGGAATGTCTTCCAACTTTGAGCTCTAACACATACGTTTTTGTCATTCTGGTGATCTTGGACAGGTTGGTCTTTACCTGAGGATGTAAGCCAGAGGAGGGAGCACTTATTAAGGAGAAAATCCTGTGTTTGCATTTCTGCTTTATAGTTTTAGATTAAACTGAAAGTCCAAATTCCTTCACATTAGGCCTATTTGTTGCCTTGGTTCAAAGGCTAAAAAGATTTCACCCATAAGTCTTGTTTGGGTTGAAGGGTGTTGCTTCTAGGGCATTTGTTGGCATGAAGGTGCTACTAGGACCGCTGGCAGTTGCTGGCCAAATTGGGAGTGATATTTATTGGGCACCTCAACCATGCCTTGATTACTTGGACATGAAGAAAGCAGGAATACATGCATTGGCCTTGCAGAGTAGCTCCTGGCCAGCAGGAGGCTTTGTGGAGACACCGGCTCTTGGTGGTACATGTACAGCGAATATGTGCTGCTTCATTTCTGATTCTACCCTCCTATGTCCATAAAACTTTGGAACTACTGACTTTTTTACCTGGATAGTTTTAAGAGAGTCCTGTGATACTCTTCCTCATTCTCTTCACTTGAGGATTTAATTATTGCTTTTCTTAAAGACAAAGCTAAGATGCTGAAATACTTGGGAAGGCTGTGGAAAACTGAGCTGTCCTGGGGTTTTAAGTTCCCCTACGTGCTCATCACAACATACATCCCCAGCTGGGAAGGTTTGAAAACAGACAAGGCGGGAGGTTTAGGTAACTAACCCAACACATAAGGTTTCCTACCCTTTAGACAGAAACACAATGGGAACTAGATTGGCAATATGAAACACTTGAGTAACAGGACATGGTATTTTAAAATTCTCTCTGCTGATGTTATATAATTCTAAAGCCAAAGCTGCGTCACCAAATTGCACAGAGGTTGACCCTAATCACATTTAGATGAATAGCATTAACATCAAATATGTGTGTTTAAGGGAAACTTAACTCATGACAACATATCCTAATGAGATTAATTGTGAGAACCAGAAGGAAAGCAGCCTACCTAGTCATTTCTTAAAGACAAAAAATAGGCAAATTCCTGATGAGAGGAACAAATGATGCCGGGTATGGACATTCACATACTAGTTGCTACCTCCCTTTTGGCGTCATTGGGTAGTGGTTAGGAGTGGGGCTGCCTAAATTCAGATCCTAGCTATAGGACTGTAGATTCCATGGCCTAGAGCACAGTGCATTAATCTCTCTGGACTTTAGCTTGGCAATTTTTTTTTTTTTTTTTGAGACAGAGTCTCACTTTGTCACCCTTGGTAGAATGCCATGGTGTCATAGCTCACAGCAACCTCAAACTCTTGGGCTCAAGCTATCCTCTTCCCTCAGCCTTCCAAGTAACTGGGACTACAGGTGCCTTCCATGATACCCAGCTATTTTTAGAGACCACCTCCTTCCTGAACTCAGGCAATCCACCCACCTGGGCCTCCCAGAGTTCTGGGATTACAGGCATGAGCCACTTCACCTGGCCCAACTTTAGCTTTCTTATCTGGGTAGAATATTAATATCTACCCCAGGGTTGTTGGGAAGACTATTAATCTAACCTATTTAGAATACTTTATTCCATCTGATTTCGAAGGGTGTGTGTGTGTGTTTTGCCCTCCTCCCAACAAGTTATGTATAGTCTTTGTAGAAACTAAAGGAAAATAAAGAATTCATCAGAATTGGATATCCCGCACTTTCCAGGAAATGGTTAATTATTCAAGCTTTTAATATTAACACAGCCAGTTGGGCATGGTGGCTCATGCCTGCTGTAATCCTAGCACTCTGGGAGCCCATGACAGGTGGATCACTGGGCTCTGTAGTTCAAGACCAGCCTGAGCAAGAGTGAGACCCTGTCTCTACTAAAAATGAAAAACTGAGGCAAAAGGATCACTTGAGCCCAAGAGTTTGAGGTCACTGTGAGCTACAATGCTACGGTACTCTCCTGAGGGTAAAAAAGTGAGACTCTTATCTCAAAAAAAAAAAAAAAAAATTTTAACACAGCCAGCGTTTGCTTGTGCTCATCCTAGAACAGACATGGAGTGATGTCCACTCTGGACCTACCTAGAAGCAGGCACTTTGGTTTGGTCAAGATGACCTTGCCTGATTCATTTAAGTCTTCCCCACACCCTCTTAGACTCCCTGCAGAGAAGGAGCAATCCTTCCCCCAAGTCAGCATTATAACAGAAGGAAGTGGAAGGGAGCGACCACCCGGACTAAACTGAGTGACTGTGCTAGAAATAAAAATTCTTGAATGTGCGTAGGCTCCATACTATCCTTGCCCACATAGCTGGGCAGGTTGCCATGGTTACTCCCCTTCCCGAATCCTTCTAGCCTGGAAGGAAGCCTGCCTCTTCAGGGCAAGCAGAATCTGAACAAATTGCTTCCTGGTCTAAAAATGGAAATTACTAAGTGAAGTAGAATCTTCTCTCTACTTACAGTGCCTTCCCCTTTCCCAAACTTGTGTTAATCCCTATTCTTAATTTTCTAACCTTTCAAGTTCATACATCATCTAGATAGCAAAACATTAAAGCTTATGAAATTTCAGGAATACAAGTTACTGCTTCAATATAGAAGCAGCCTGGCAGTTTTCTTTACTACCACAACTTATGCAAGTGCCTTTTAACTGCCTTATACTGGTAAGAATTCTGATAGAATGGGGCAGGCTGAGTGAGTGTTAAGTTGTATAGAAGTTACCAGAAAGCAGAATGTCTTGAGGGCTGCCACTTAGATAGTCTGTTAACCACAGTGTAAAGAGAATGGCAAAATAGGAACTAAGAATCCTAAAAAGCTGGATTTGAAACATTATTCAATCTGGAAGAAATGCGAGGGATACTCCAGGTGGCCATAAAGTTCATGTGCCAAAAATTGCACATGAACTTTATGGCCACCCTGTATAACAAAAGGTACCCAGTTTCTCTCTAGCATATGATGCAAAGTGTGACTTTTAAACATACTTAGATTTTTATGTGACAGATGAACTTCCTTATAAGTTCACATTTAGCAAATTAATTCAGCCTAAAGATGGGGTCCTTACTTAGCTCAGTATACAGTTCACAGCTAGAGGTAACTCAACAAAAACAGTGGTTCTCAGAGCATGGTTCCCAGACCAGCAGCATTAGCATTACCTGGGGACTTGTCAGAATTGCAAGGTCTGTGTCCCCATACCAGATCTACTGAACCAAACTCTGGCCATAGGGCTTACTCAGCTGTATTTCAACAAGCCCTCTCTGTGGTCTGAAGATACTTCCATAACTCAATTGTTTTATCATTCACTTGTTCAGGGGAAAACATAACAAAGTATTTGAATTCCTTCATTCCTGGAAATAGTTAAGCAAAAAATATATAACCACAATGTAGTTTAACAGGATCTTAGGATATAGAAAGATGAAAAAGCATAGATCTTGAGCATATCCCAAGTATTGCCTTTACTTCCTTCCCTCCCTGCCTCCCTTCCTTCCTCCTTTAGAGTCTCACCCTGTCACTCTGGGTAGAGTACTGTGGCATCATAGCTCACAGAACCTCAAACTATGTGAGGCAAGTGATACTCTTGCTTCAGCCCTCAAGTAGCTGGGACTATAGGCCTGTGCCACAACACTCAACTAGTTTTTTTATTTTATTATTTATTTATTTATTTTTGAAACAGAGTCGCACTATGTTGCCCTTGGTAGAGTGCTGTCGTGTCACAGCTCACAGCAACCTCAAACTCTTGGGCTTAAGGGATTCTCTTGCAGTAGCCTTCCAAGTACCTGGGACTACGGGTGCCCACCACAATGCCTGGCTGTTTTGTTGTTGTGGTTTAGCTGGCCCAGGCCAGGTTCAAACCCACCACCCTTGGTGTATGTGGCTGGTGCCATAACCTCTGTGCTACAGGTGCTGAGCCGAGTTTTTTATTATTATTTTTTTTTTTTAGTACAGACAAAGGGTCTCCATCTTGCTCAGGCTGGTCTCAAACTCTTGAGCTCAAGCAATTCACCTAGCTTGTCCTCCTTGGTATGGGGATTGAAGGGGTGAGTCACTGGACCTGGCCAAGTATTACTTTCTTGATCTTAGAAAAAGTAATATACTCCTTAGTTTTATATTATCACTTCACTTTGAAATTCTTTCCCTCTGATAGTTTTTCTTTTTAAGAATGTGTAATTAATCTCCATTTATTAGGAGACCATCCTACTTACTTCTTTTAAAAAATATTTCAATAAAGTAGATCATTACCCTAGAATGAAACAGTTTTCTCTAACCTATAAAACTTTTTATTTGGTTTTCCATGCCATGTCCACAAGTGCAGGTAAAAGCTTCTCCGTAAAGGAATCTACTTCACTTAGTTTTTAAGGAGCTTTATGGCTTAGGAAGCCCTCTTCCATTGTCATATTTGACTTCAATAACTTGACATAGAAAGGATGTCTCCATTTCTTAGCTCCAGTGTGATCAATATCTTGCCCAAGATCTTATCACTAAATGGTAGAGCCTGGATTCAAGCATGAATCTTTATGATTTGAATTTTGGTGTTTATCCGAATACTTATTAAGTACCTATTAGGTTAAGTATTGCTAAGCTGTCAATGGAAAAACTCCAGTGAACAGAAATCAAGAAGACAGTTTCCATCATGTGAGGCAGAGAACAGACTATAGGTTAAACATACTTGCATTACCATGGCCACTCTATAGGGCCTGGTGCAGTGGCTCATGCCTCTAATCCTAGCACTCTGGGAGGCCTAGCCACTCTTGCTTGATTGAGCTCAAGAGTTCAAGACAAACCTGAGCAAGAGCAAGACCCCTCCTTCTTCTAAAAAAAGTAGCCAACATTGTGGCAGGCACCTGTAGTCCCAGCTACTTGGGAAGTTGAGCCAAGAGGATCACTCAAGCCCAAGAATTTGAGGATGTTGTGAGCTATTATATCATGGCATACTACCCAGGACTCTTTACCCAGAGGCAAAAAAAAAAAGGCAGCTCTGCAACTTCCTAGGCATGCTACTCCCTGTTTCTCACCTTTGGTTGCCTCACCTACCTTGCAAAGTGGTCCAAAGAATGACCGACATTGAGTAGACATTACATCTCAAACTGAAAAATACAAGACTATGATCTAGACCCATCAAATTAGGAACTCTGATTTTGAGGCGCCAACATGGGTTAGTGGTTAAGAGTTTGGACTCTTAACTGCAAATGACTGTAACCACAGCCCAGCTTCGCCAGGTAAGACAAGCTACTTCACGTCTGAGCTTCATCTCTCTATCAGGAAAATGGTTGCCTCAGTGTTAAAACTAAAGGAGAAGCCATAACAACAACCAAAAACCTCCTCAGAGCTGCTGCTGCTGCCTAAGAAATGCACCTGTTCTAGAACTACAATTCTCAGCACAGTAACTAAGCAGATTCTTGGAAAATGGTCTTGTTCTCATTATTTGTGAATATCAGGCAAGCTAAATTCTAGTGATGAGTACATTCAGGCTGCAAATTAGAAGACTGTCTTTCTTACGTGTCTTGGAACTATTAACTATGAATATCAAGCAGGAGAATGGGAATGTTTCATAAACCAGTAAAGGTGCACAATTTTAACTTTTAAGGTACCAGTTAAACCTCATCTGGGCTAGATAGCTGAGTCCTCATAAGGTCTCAGTTAATCCATACTCATAGAACTGGGCAGTAAAGAGTAATTTTGTCCCTAATGACATCAACTTTAAACACAGCTTCCTTCCCTATTCTAAACATTTCATCCAAATGATCTCACTTTATTTTTCATATTTTAAAGTGTCCTATTAGGGGGCCCAGGCCTGTTCTTATCTTTTATGATATGTAATTCAGATGCTGAAGTGCTTTGTGTTACCATTTAGTGCAGCAGAAATAAGCCAAAATGTTGGCATAGTCAGAGGAAGAATGCTAAGTTAGTTCAAAGGAATATAAACCTCCCCTCTGGGTCAGAGGATCATAGTCACAATGATTACACTTAGTAAATACTAAAATAACTGTCCCCTTAGAAAAGAGTCTTGGCTGTGCTTTAATTACATCATTGGATTTCATTGTTGTTGTTATTTGTTTTGGGCTTTGATTTTCCCCACCCCCATCCTGCTTACCTTGAAAATTAAACAACTTAAATACAATCCCATTTTTGAAGTAGAAAACAAATATGTAGCTCATAGAACACACTCTTCCACCAATAACTGGTTGATAATAAAGAAGTTTGATTTTGATTCTGCCTGGGCCAGTGTTTACCTATAGTTGAAGCTGTTCATAAAACATATGTACTAGAACTGAAATGATAATTCTAGATAATGTCCAAGCTGTCTTCTAAAGGATACCTTGATACAGAGAGATGCCTATTTCACTGCCTAGTACCTTGCTCCTTGGGATTTCTGATTTTTCTAGCCGTTCTAAAGTTTCCAATGACTAAAAGTTGGTGGTAATTGAAAGGTGGATACAAATATATGGGGACACGTTGATGTTACTTGCTACCTACAAGAAATTTAGAGAAAATGACAGCTACCCAATTAGCACATAGTTAAGTGTACAGAGTGTTACGTGAGTCCAGAGGAAGAAGATGACACTGGTATGACAGGTGCACATAATGGAGTTGGGCCTAAAGGAATAACGGAAATTTAGATACTTTTGTAGGAAAAGAAAATGCATTTAGGCAGAAGCGCATAGCCAGTCACACAGGTGGGTGAGCACAGGGTGTGTCCAAAGAACACTGACTGGCCAGTTCAGCCAAGAGAAAATACAGATGACAGAGATAACAGGTGATAGCTTGACAAGGAAAGATGGATTTTCTCAAGCCATGGATATCAGGATAAGAATTTCAATCTTAAAAAAAAAAAAAAGAATTTCAATCTTTATTTGCTAAGTACATCTCTTTATTAAGCAGGAAAACAAAATGATGACTCATAGATAAAGTAATTTGGCTATATAAATAGAGTGAGTTTGAGTGAAGGTTGCTTAGCAATTAAAAATAAAACTATATTTCATTAAAAATAAGCAAAGTAGAAAAAGATTGGCCTAACCTAATGTATTACTTTATGTTTTAATGTATTGCTAGTTAACAGACCATGCAGAGCCTAGAAAAGTGGGACAAATAATTCCCTGACCTTAAAAGCATTATGGAATTGAGAGAAGTGCCTAAGTCCCTACCTAAGGGACTCTTCTCTAAGTGTGTAAGAGAAGAGTTTCTGTGTGAATCAGAAGGCAAACATATGTCATTGCAAATATGGGGAAATGGTGCAGCTAGTGAGAGGGAGGCCAGTGAAGAATTTCCTGAGATCACACATCTTGAGTGGACTTGGAATGAAGGAATGAATTCAGAAGGCAGTATTACAGCTAGGGAGGCAACATAAGAACTCATGGTGTGCCCTGTCTCTTCAGGGGACACGGAAGAGATCAGCCTCTCTAGAGAACAGGTAGCTGTTTGTATGTATAATATGCAACCTGATTAGGAAGTGCTTTGACTCTTAGCTTGAGTATGAACAGAGGAATTGAACACTCATGCCTAATGAATACCAAATCAGGAAAGGCCAGTAGGACACTACAAAAAATTCATCCATAAGGGTAGGTCAGTTACAATTAGAGTCTCTTAATCCTGGCACTCTGGGAGGCCAAGGTGAATGATTGCCTGAGCTAACAGTTTTGAGACCAGCCTAAGCAAGAGCAAGGATCCTGTCTCTGAAAAAAAAAAAAATTGCTAGGCATTGTGGGGGCACCTGGAGTCCCAGCTACACTGGAGGCAGAAGCAAGAGGATCTCTTGAGCCCAGGAGTTTGAGGTTGCTGTGAGCTACAATGCCACAACACTCTACCCAGGGTGACTGAGTGAGACTCTGTCTCAAAAACAAAACAAACAACACAACAGAAATAAGTACTAGAGTCTCTTACAACTTAGGTTTCATTGGAACCTAAGAAGGAAAACCCTTCTCACAAAGTGGTTTTTGACGTCAACTATTTTAAATATATTAAGGAGTATCTATGCCATGTGTGTAGAGAAGATAAAAATACACTGAGCCAGCTAATCATGAGGGCCAAGGTGTTATACAAGGTCTTAGAGATTGGGGGGAGGAGGAACTCTGAGTGGCAATAAGGTGAGGTTGGGGATGAATGCTGGACCTAAGTTAAAAAAAAATGGTGGAAAGGAGGAGAGGTACATAAACAAAGGGCAATTACGAAAAAACAGATTCAGAAGATGTGTGAATAGTCAGGTAGAAGCTTCACTGTAAGCTACAGAGATCTTCTGCATGTCAATCAACAAAGTGAGTTTTGCAATTCTGTTTCCAGTTAGTGTCTGGCAATGCAAATAAATGTTCAAGAACTCTTTCATAGAAACAATGACACAACCATGTTCTGGACTCTTAATCCTTCATGCAGCCACCATCTGTGGATGGCTTACTGTTTGGGGTGATGGTAAAGTCTATTTTGTTGGTGAAGGCTGACATTAACCAAGTGCTACTTGGTAGTCTTTGCTAACTGGGTAGAAAGTAACTGGGTAGTGCTTCCTAAGTAATCAAAGCCACCTGCAGGGCCCCCTGCTTACATTGTCATAATATTGTTTCATTAGAATCTGAACTTAAGTAGTTTGGCCTGATTGAAAGTGACACTATTGTATTTTGAGGAAATTTGGTATTTAAGAGGGCCACAAAACATTTCTGGATAGCGAAATTCCTGTCCACTGTGAATCACTTGTATTTCTGAAGTGGCAAAACTGAATGCCAAATGAGCAGAGGTTTCCCTCTGGTGTTTATGAACATGGTGTTGATTTAGAACTTCGGATTTTAAGACAAGGTTGCAGAAAATACCCCTGATATTATTTAATGTCCCTATGTATTACAAAAACTTTCCCTTCTGCTGGCATTGCCACACAGATGCTCTTAGATTGCAATATAGTTATAGGAGACTCAAACATTAAATGTAAATATCCCCCCATCTAATTAATGTTTTAAGCATATATCATAATTTCAAAACAGTTTAACAGGGTAGTTAGCCCTTAAGACAAAATTTGCCTTTTTCTATGGTTGGTATCATTAATAAAGCAATTTATATAGAATTCTTTGAAGTAATACTAATTTTGCTTTCTTTTACTAATGGCAATGAAGATTTCTGCCCTAATCAGAAACATTTCCTCCAAAATAGTTAGCATCAGTTGTAACTCACTTTCCTGTTTTTTTTCTCCCCCGCCTATACTATAATTATGCCTCTTGAGAATAGAGACCACATCTATTCTGTCACTATATACATAATGAATGCAGTGCTTGGCATATAGTAGGTGCTTAATAAACAATAGATGGCTAGGTAAATGAGTAACTCAAGACACTCTCATTTACAACATTAATTGTAATTTATTATAGAGCAGCAGTTCTCAACCTGTGGGTTGCGACCCCTTTGGGCATGGAATGACCCTTTCACAGGGCTCGCCTAAGACCATCCTGCATATCAGATAGTCACATTATGATTCATAACAGCAGCACAATTACAGTTATGAAGTAGCAACAAAAATGATTTTATGGTTGGGGGTCACCACAACATGAGGAACTGTATTAAAGGGTCGCAGCATTAGGAAGGTTGAGAACCACTGTTAGAGAGTGAGCAAAATGGAAAACTTCAGCTTGCCTTATCATCTGTTGGTATAAGTAAAACAGTTCTAAGCATTTTATAAAAAAACTTTAAAGTTATTTATATTGAGTAATATCCGTATGTTCTTCTAGTTTATATCTGCTTAGGGCCTGAGAAAGGCAGGCAAACTATTACTGAAATTCTCCAGATGGTGAGGTCTTTCCAAGTCATTGGTTTAACTTCTACCAATGGAGTATTCATCATTGTTCATACGTCTATCACCTGGCTAATTATAATTGTAGTAAATGGTTTTCTTTTCTTTTCTTTTCTTTTCTTTTTCTTTTAGACAGAGTCTCATTATGTTGCCCTGAAAGAGTGCCATGACATCACAGCTCACAGCCACCTCAAACTCTTGGGCTTAAGTGATTCTCTTGCCTCAGCCTCCTGAGTAGCTGGGACTACAGTCGCCCATCACAACACCTGGCTATTTTTTGGTTGCACTTGTCATTGTTATTTAGCAGGCCTGGGCCGGGCTTGAACCCGCCACCTTCAATGTGGCTGGCTCCCTACTCATTGAGCTACGGGTGCCAAGTCTGTAGTGAATGGTTTTCAACCTGATATTTCGTCTAGGGACAATTTCTTCTTCTTCAGTTTCTCCTTTTTAGAGTACCTACCAAATTGTTTATAAAATAACTAATAGAAATTGAGAAAGTAGATAAGACCTTTCACTTAGCACTGGATAATTAAGATTATTATTTTTGACATAACACGATGTCTACTGAAATCAAAGAAACCTGTTTTTGTTTTAATTTGCCTGTGCAGCTGTATTGAGTTAAGATGTTGTCTTAGTCCATTTTGCATTGATACAAAGGAAATACCTGAGGCTGGGTATTTATAAAGAAAAAAAGTTTACTTGGTTCACTGCTCTGCAGAGTACAAACATGGCACTGGCATCTGTTTCCCGTGAGGACTTCATGGAGCTTCCCCTCCAGGCAGAAGGTGAAGGGGGAAGAGACTCCTTACTCCTACTCTCATTGCAGAGTAGGAGTAAGAGAGAGAGGAAGAGGGGCTGGGCTCTAAGTTCTTCAGTGAACTGATAGAACTAATAGAGAGAACTCACTCACTACCTTGGGGAGGGCACGAAGCCATTCACGAGGGGATCCAGCCCCACAATCCAAGCATCTCCCAGTAGTCCTACCTCCAACATTGGGGATCAAATTTCAACATGAAATTTAGAGTGGATAAATTTAATAATTTTAATTAAACTATTAAATAATATTAATTAAATTATTAAATATTAAATACTTATTATGGATTTATTTAAATAAATAAAAAAGGAAACCATATCTGATGTGGCTGATTATTCTTAGGCTCTTTAAAATGCTAAAATTAGGCTGCCACCTCGTATCTATCCACACAGACCTCAATGTCTAAGAACCCAAGACTAGAGACCAATGATAGGCAATACCCTGACTGACTTTCAAAAGCCTAGCATTGAAGAGTTTTTTCCGGACACTAATTAATCATTTGATTCAAAATTTACTGTTGAATTTTTTAAATATCAAGAGCATTCCTCAGCAAGTTTGGCTAGGTATCACGTCATGACGTCTAAGAGGGCAGAGCTGAAAGCAGACAGTGGGCAGGCAGTGTTCTCCGTGCTTTCAGATATGCTCTTGTTTTCTTTGTGGTTTCTCTTAGCTTTTGAGTTTAATTGAAAGTGGCTGAATCTTGGGGTATCTTCATGATCCTATCTTTAGCCTAAATTAGACTATATGTTTACTTACATTTTAAATATTGGTGCTGACAAAGTAGCACATCTCTAGTGAATTTAATTTTTAAAATACAGAAAGGCATGTGACACCCTCTTTGAAGCCGTGTCCCTTTACACAGATCTGTCACCACTCCAACCTCCCCACAATCATTTAAAACGTAATATCACTAATTTTAAATGTATAAGAAGCAGAAATCTGTCTCTCACCTGACTACCACCCTTTTTAACCAGCATTTCCTTGGCACTGATCTTTCTATACTTCAGCGGTGTGGAGAAACATATATAAAATGGGAAAATGTTATATATTCTGTTTCAAACAAGAAGCTGTAATGCCATGACTATTTTAGTCAATAACTGCCTTTTTACAAAAGATGTTCCTTATTTTTCTTTTTATGGTGCTCACACTTCAAAATTTTATTTCTTATATAAATTTTTATAAAATTTGACATGAGGGGAAGTCCTCTTTTTAGGATGAAATGGATCTTAGAATGAAGGTTGTAAAACACAATGGCCTCTGACTTTTTTAAAGCTACTTTTAGGGCATTTTGTTTATTTAAAGTTTGAGGGTCACTGAACATCAGAGCTTGGCAGGATGGAATAACCTTGAATTTGACATTTGAGACTGTTAAACCTTAACCTTTCAATTAAAAAAGGCTTTGTTTCCAGAAGATCAGCCAAGTATTTAAATGAAAGAAATCTGCAGTGTTGATTCACTCAAAGTGGCAAATACATGCAATTATCATAGTACAAAGCGATCTGACTCTTTGAAACTATGTCCCTTTACACAGATTTGTCACCACTCCAACCTCCCCACAATTATTTAAAACCTCAAAATCTTCCCATTACCATCTAGACAAAATAGTGTAGCTATAAGCCCACCCTACTCCAGTAGGACCTCCTTTCACCCTTTCCTCCTGGTATAACCTGGCACAGGCCCTGCATGCTAGCCAAGCAGACAGAACTATCCTATATGCCTTGTTACTTATTCATATTTCCCCAAAATATTTTCTGGCTAATGCCACATTCCACCCATCTTCAAAGAACTAACCTGATTCTCTGTTTTGCATGAATTGTTCTCCAGCAGAAAGGTAATCCACGTGCACTAGACCGGTGTGACGTTCAGAAGGTTGCTTCACTCCTCTGCTTCAGCTTCCTCTCCGATCAAAAGGGGATGCTGATACCTTCCCTAGAAGATGAATTGAGAAAGTCTTAGACTCATGCCTGGTGTATCATAAACAAATTTAACTTTTAAAAATAAAATATTTCTTCTCTGTTTCTAAGGAATTTGTTGCAGCCCTCCAACCTTGCACTCCCAAATCTACTTTCCTCTGTTTTCCTTTTTCCCCCAGAGCATTTATTCTCTTCTGAAAGACTATAATCCATTTATGTTTCTCTCCTTGCTAGAGTGTAAACCCTATAAGAAAGCAGACCTTTATTTTATTCACTGATGGTATCCCAAGCTCTAGAATGCCTGGCACTCAGTAGGGACACAGATTTATTATGTGAATTAAATGGCATTTGGAGGCAAATTTTGTTTCTAGTCTCTGAATGGTAATGGCTTTGAGGTGAGATCCATCACTAGACTCCATGTGCTCTGAACAATAAAAGGCTGTCAGTATTTGAAGGTCTTTTTAATTTTTTTTTTTTTTTTTGAGATAGAGTCTTACTATGTTGCCCTTGCTAGAGTGCTGTGGTGTCACAGCTCACAGCAACCTCAAACTCTTGGGCTTAAGTGATTCTCTTGCCTCCAGCTTCCCAAGTAGCTGGGGCTACAGGCGCCCACAACAACACCTGGTTATCATTATTATTATTGTTATTATTATTACTTGGCTGTAGCTGTCATTGGTGTTTGGCAGGCCCAGGCCAGTTTTGAACCTGCCAGCTCCGGTGTATGTGACTGGCACCCCAACCACTTGAGCTACAGGCCCCAAGCCCCTTCTTAAGTTTCTAATAGTCATGGCTTCAGAGCAAAAGCTGGAATAGCTCATGACTTATGGCTTATCCTGTCACTCTGGCTAGGCACAATGTGAGATAAATGATGTTCTCCGAGAAATCAGAGGCATTTACTTTTTCCCCATTAAGGGAATTTCTTAGATAGGGATGCAAATGTACAGTAGAACGGCATTTAGAGGAGGAAACCTCAACACCATAAAGACAGACTTCGTGAAACAAATTTTATTCAGATGCCACATCTGATAATTGAAACTAGAACTTTGCTTACATTAGAGGGACTGTGAAGACTTGTTAGTGTTGTCTCTCCCACTGTTTTCTTTGGTAGAACTAATTATTTACATGTTTCTACAGTCTGTTAGTTAAGAAATACATTGCTAGTTAAAACAACATTGCAACCATAAACAGTATTCTGATTATAAATTTTGTTGCACTCTTAGGCTTCTGTGTGGTGTGGAAAGGCTTGATAACTACTTTTAAAGGATTTGTCTTAACCTTATTGTCTGCAGTGTTGAGTCTTTTTAATAAAGATTGGATTAGGGACTTAATGGTGGCTTTCAAAGACTTGTCTACGGTTCAGCTAAGGAAACAAATAATTTTAATTGAGTTCTCCGATGCTAAAAAATACCTACATATTAGGAGTAGAAAGTAGCAGATGCCATGATAGAGAGAAACCTCCAAAAGGTTTCAAGGACCAACTCAAATGACTTTTACTTAATGACCATAATACGGATCGTAGAGAGCAGCCACAAATTGAGCCCCTATCTAATCACTTATGTCCCTCCCATGTTTTCCTTAAGTACCAAAGTGTCAGTTGCTTAACAGGTATGGAATTCTGCAACAGGTCATTAATAGTTCAGAGAACTGAGGAAACTGCTCTGAAATAACATGAAAGCTAATGAAACATCCTGCTTAAATGTTACATTTTTTATGAACCAAAGACAAGTTCCTTAATAGTGACTCATTGATGTTGCATTCCTGCATAGACTGACCAGAAGCCTTTTTATAGTTTAATATAAATAGGACTATTTTGTTAAGGGCCAGGAAGTCTCAGTTGAAGCACAGCTAAGTGGCATTTGATAAAGAACCTTTCCTATTAACTCACTTAATGCTAGAGCTGTGTACCAGAGCAGCACCCCCATGGTTAGTCATCTATAAAAGATACTGAAACCTGGTAAGAATTGTGTGCATTCATAGGGCTGGAGAAGGAAGAACCCTATTACCCATCAGCTTATCCTGGGACAGTCTCCCAGTGGTAAGTTAGATTTTTGACCAATCCTTTGCTCTAAAGTCAATTCTTGACCATTTAAATGACATGTGCAACTGTGAGGGCAAAGCAGGTTTATAGATATAGTGAAAATGACAAATAACACAATTTCTATCCCCTACTACTTTGTGAACTAGAAAACAGAATATAATTCATAGGTTTCTTTTTTCTTTCTTTCTTTTTTTTTTTTGCACAACTGTTAGGCAATACAGTAATCTCACCATTAATATAAACCAAATTCATTTAACATGGAAGGAGCAGAGGGTAACCCAGTATTAGATCTGCAGCTGGAGATGATTTTGAGTAACACATTTTAAAAGACACAGACACAGATCTAATAAATGAGTATAGTCTGGAAAACCAGAAAAACTAAATTTTCCTAGTACATAAATGTTTAATTTCAAATAAGTTAAGCCTTTTGGGAAGCAGCAATTTATTTGGTGCCCTGTGGTTTAATGATTTGTTTAATTAATGCACTGCCTTTTAAAATATCCAAACTGAGTTATTTATCGGGCTAACAGTATACAGTTTACAAGGAACAGCATATTGCATGTGGGATTTTTCCTATTAATGTAAAGTTAAGACATGAATTACTTCTACCTTGTAGAATGATATCTTGATCAAAAGTAAAAAGGATATTATGATGGTCTTGGGAAAGAAAACCAATATTTTTCTAGGATGCTGAAAATCATTGGTTACCATCTCAGGAGTGTATGTAAAAAAAATTAATGGAGTAGTTAAGACTTGAGCCTTTGGCTCGGCACCCATAGCTCAGTGGTTAGGGTGCCAGCCACATGCACCTGGTCTGGTTCGTTTGAACCCAGCCTGGGCCTGCTAAACGACAACAACAAAAAAGCAGCTGGGCATTGTAGCAGGCAAGAGAATCATTTAAGCCCAAGAATTTGAGGCTGCTGTGAGTTGTGAAGCCACAGCACTCTACCAAGGGTGACATAGTGAGACTCTGTCTCAAAAAAATAAATAAATAAATAAAGGCCTTTAAAAATGTTTCCTAATGACATAACCAGGAAAGTTTTCTTGGATATCCTATTTTCATGCAGCTGGTACAAATTTTATTTTTCTCCTATTCCCCAGCCCTGGAATAATTAGAATGCTAAAAGAGGTGACTGAAGAAAACCACCCAGTGGAATATGTATACTCAAACATTGTCCAAGCCACTCTTTAAATCTCAAAATAAACTTTTTGAAATCTGTACAGATTACAGTGATACTTGAAGTCTTTTCTTAGGTTTTTAGATTATTACACCCAAGAAAGAAGACAAGTGAGCTGTATATTTATTTCCTAAGACGTCTCAGTTCACTGAAACACAACCATCCACTTTAATCTTATTTTTAGAGGTTACCTAAATGACTTGCCAAAGGTGGTATAGAAATTGGTTGCCCGAAGTCTTCCTTAGATTATAAATAATGTTTAATGTTTGGTATTACATGGGGTGGCCTCATTCTGAAATCTACTGGAGACAAAGATCTTTGGATTACTCTAACAAACTTGTCCGTTTTGGTTCATGATTCCAAAGACAGATTTCAGATTGCATTGTTTGTGGAAGGATAGACCAATTAATGGTGATAACTTCATGTGATTCTAACAGATATAATTTTTAGGTAGAGTAAGCTGAATTTGTATATGGAATACACAAAACAAGTCTGTCCACTTGGACCTTAGACTTTACAAGCCAAAGTCTAATATGCAGTGGCAGGTGTTTTATTGTAATTGGGTCTTCTCCTCGTCTATCTTACCAGTTAATGAGTTCTATACAGATATTTCAACACATTAGAATGCTTTATTGTTCAACGTAATTGCTCCAATTGTGCAGCTATTATAATTCCAAATCTATTTAACTTAGCATGGGTCAATATGCTGTCATTTTGAATTTTTTCATCCTTCGGTTTTAAAAGTGTATTTATTTATTTCCATATACATATTTGATTCAATATCATTTCCCAAAAGATGAGAGAACAGTGAGACGGAACTTTAACTCAAGGATACTTGTGTATTTCTGCCCACTTTGTTCATCTCATACTTACTTTGCAGCAGCTTCTTACAGTTTTGTGATATATATATAATGTTACATATATAAACTAAACACCATTTCAAAGCAGGTGGTCTAGCTATTTCAGGACTTTTTTTGGATCTGGCATCCTAAATTTTTAAGACTCAGGTAATATTAATATATCACTACAAGCAGCAAGATACCAAACAGACATAGTCTCCTTTCTCCCTAAAACCTAAAACAACCTGGGGATTTCTTGTCTATTCTTATCCTGTCTAATTTGGCCAGCAACAAAGAAGTAAGCGAATGACTTTCATATTCTTATTTCTTCTGGAAGAACTCTCTTAACCTTTCAGGTAGCTTTCTGAATTTTTCCTAACCGTCAGCATGCTCAAAAACTGGTATTGGGATGGGGGAAAGCTGGTTATCAGGTTACTGGTTCCCTGAAATTTGATAAGTAAACAGCAAGTCCTTTTTTATTTGTAAACAACTCCTTTTTCCTTCATCTGATTTCAAAGGAAGCAAGTCTGCTTTAAGGGAAATCAGTTAAATCATGAAGAATCATTTTTTATTTATTTATTTTTTTTGAGACGGAGCCTCAAGCTGTCCCCCTGGGTTGAGGGCCATGGCATCACAGCGCACAGCAACCTCCAACTCCTGGGCTCAAGCGAGTCTCCTGCCTCTGCCTCCCAAGTAGCTGGGACCACAGGCGCCCGCCACAACGCCTGGCTATTTTTTTTGGTTGCAACCATCATGGTTGTTTGGCGGGCCCGGATTGGATTCAAACCTACCACCTTAGATGTATGTGGCTGGCACCTTAGCCACTTGAGCCACAGGCGCCAAGTCCACCTCTCCCAGTCTTTATAGACAGGCTAGAGGTTTTGGGGTCCTCTCAAACCTTATCTGTAGATGCTTCTTATCTGGACTTGTGCATGTAAATTCACAACTAAAGGGATTTTCTTTTTTCAGGCACTCATTATTTCTTGCTCCCTCCAGTGTCCATCTGCTGTAGTGCAGGTTCTCTACAGCTGCAGCAAGTTGGTTAGCTTTCTTTTGTTTTCAGTGGCCATTCACCAGTTAAAGGACCTTTGGGTTATTTTCAATTTTGCGTAGTTATGAGTAAAGCTGCTGTAAATGTTGTTCTCATTTGTTTGGGGTAAGTATCTAGAAGCAGAATTGCTGGGTTGTATGGTAAGTATATGTAAACTTTGTAAGAAATTGCCAAAATGTATTTTTTGCATTTCTGTCTCTGTACCCTCATCAGCATTTTGTATGTGGTCTATTATTTTAAATTTTAACGATTTACAATTAGTCAGAGGTTGCAATATTCCTCTCTCAATAATTTATATCAAAAGTCCATAGAAAAGAGCTTAATTTTTAATGTTTATTATAATTTCACATATATTTGAATATTAATTTTATCATCTAATTGTTACAATGGCCATGCTTTTTCTTTTCTTTTTTTTTTTTTTTGAGACGGAGCCTCAAGCTATCCCCCTGGGTAGAGCACCATGGCATCACAGCTCATAGCAACCTCCAACTCCTGGGCTCAAGCCAGTCTCCTGCCTCCGCCTCCCAAGTAGCTGGGACCACAGGCGC